>CAUYSK010057462.1:0-41318 GCA_963575035.1 Avahi laniger
TTTTAGTTCGCCGATTAATTTCTTTCTAATTTTAGTAGAGGAGGGGTCTCGCTCTTGCTCAGACTGGTCTCGAACTCCTGAGCTCAAACAATCCGCCTGCCTCGGCCTCCCAGAGTGCTAGGATTACAGGCGTGAGCCACCCTGCCCGGCCAACAATAAGATTTTAAATAGAGATTTAAAAAACATACCATTTACAACAGCATCAAAAATATTAAATATTATGGATTAACTTGAACAAAGATGTACAAAACTATACCCCGAAAACCATAACACATTGTTGAAAGAAATTAAAGAAGACCCAAATAAATAAATATTATGTTTATACATTAGAAGACTCAATATTGTCAAGATGTCAATAATCCCCAAAGTTGATCTACAGAGTCAATGCAATCTCAAAATCCCAGCAGGCTTTTACATGTAGAAATTAACAGATGAATTCTAACAAGCATATGGAAATGCAAAAGTCCTAGAATAAAGACTGGGCGCAGTGGCTCACACATGTAATCTCAGCACTTTGGGAGGCTGATATGGGAAGATCGCTTGAGGTCAAGGGTCAAGACGAGCCTGGGCAACGTAGTGAGACTCTCATCTCCACAAAAAAATTTTAAAAATTATCTGAGCATGGTGGCATGCACTTGTAATCCCAGCTACTTACGAGGCTGAGGTGGGAGGATTGTTCAAGTGTGCAAGTTGGAGGCTGCAGTGAGCAATGATTGTGCCACTGTACTCCAGCCTGGGTGACAGAGGGAGATCCTGTCTCTAAAAAAAGAAAAGTCCTAGAATGACCAAAACAACTTTGAAAAGTAACAAAGTTGGAGAGCTTACAATGCCTGATTTCAAGACTTATAAAGACACAGCGATGCAATATGGTATCGGTATAAAGACAGACAAACACATCAATGGAATAGAATACAGAGTCTAGAAATAGACCCACACATAAACAGTCAATTGATTCTTGACAAAAGTGTCAAAGCAATTCACTGAGGAAATGAGAATATTTTCAACAAATGATGTTGGAACAGCTGGATAGATATATGCAAATAAAACATACTTCAACCCTTACCTCACACCGTCTATAAAAATTAACTTGAAAAGTATCCTAGACCTAATATAAGAGCTAAAACAATAAAACTTCTATAAGAGAACATAGAAGAAAGTCTTAATGACTTGGGTTTGGCAAAAATTTCTTAAATATGACCCAAAAAGCACAAACTATTAACAAATCAATAAATTGGACTTAAATTAAAAATGCTCTTCAAAAGACATTGTTTTAAAAGATGAAAAGGTAAGCCACATACAGAGAGAAATTATTTGCAAAACATGTATGCAACAAAGCATTTGTGTTCTAGAATATGTAAGGCACACGGGAATAGTAAGAAGACAACAATTTAATTTTTAAAATATGCAAAAAATGTGAACTATTAGCCCAAGAAGATAAATGGATGACAAATAAGCACCTGAGAAGCTACTCAACGTCACTAGTCATTAAGAAAATGCAAAGTAAAACCACAGTGACATACCACTATATCCCACTAGAATGGCTAAAATTAAAAAGAGGGACCATACTAAATGAGGGCAAGAATGTGGAGTAATTAAAATTTCACATATTGCTGGTGAGTGTGCAAAATGACACAGTTTGAAAAACAGTCTGGCAATTCCTCATAAAGTTAAGCACACTCTTACCATAGATCCAGCCATTCCCCTCCCAAGAGAAATAAAACTACAAAGACTTTCACACAAGTGTTCTCAGCAGCTTTATTTATAATAGCCTCAAACTGGAAACAATGCAAATGTCCACCAACAGGTGAACAGGGAAACAAATGGTTGTATATTCATACAGTAGATCACTACTCAGTAATTAAAAGGAGTGAGCTATTGATACATGCAACATGGATGAATCTCAGAATAGTTATACTGAGTGAAATAAGCCAGAAACAAGTAGTACCTATTACATGATTCCATTTACATAAGATTCTAGAAAATGCAGACTATAGTGACGAAACAGGTTACCCAGGGATGGGGTTAGATGTTGATTAGAGGAAAGAAGAGCTTATAAAGGGGAACAAAGAGATTTTTGGGGGTGGTTGAAATGTTCATAATCTTGATTGTGGTGGTGGTTTCATGGGTGCATTTATATGTCAATACTTATTAAATTGCTTATTTTATATATGTGCAGCTTATTGTATGTCAATTATGTCTTAATAATGCTATAAAAATATTCTTTGGAGCCATCCCAGGCCTATTGAATCAGAAACTCTGGGAGGGGGCCCAGCAATCTGTGTTTGGACGAACACTCCAGGTGATTCTGATGCACAGGAAAGCCTGAGAACCACTCACTTAGCTGCTAAACTCCCAGCAGGTGGTTGAAATTAGGCTCTGGACTAGAGTACAGATTTGAGAGTCACCTGCTTGGAAATCAAAGGTTGAAGTTGTAGGAATAGGGGATTTAGAGAGTAAAGAACAGAAAGCAAGAGGTGGGAACTTAGAGAAAACCTACTCTCAGGAGATGAGAGGAACAAGAGGAACAGGTGACAGGTAACAGCAGCCTGAGGTTAGAAGAAGGAATGTAACAGATGCCAAAGAAGGGATTTCAATATACAAAGTGATCAATAACGTTGATATCAATGTGGTACCTTCTGTTTGCATAAGTGCTTTCCATTCTTCAAATAGTTTTCATGTCCACAATCAGTGCATTAGCCATGCCAGGGTGGGCAGACAGACATGGAAAATGTTATACCTGGTAGGTCGCACAGTCCACAGGAAAGAGCCCGAGATTTGGAGTCAGGGAGATCTGGGTGGAATCTTGCTCTTTCACTTACTCATGTGTACACTGGTCAAGTTTCTTGAACTGAGTCCCCTTTTCTCTTCTTTCAAAATGGGGATAAATTCTACCCACTAACAGGGTAGAAACTTTACGGTATGTAAAATACTGCACCAGATAACAGGCAAAGTTGTTAGTTTCTTTATGCTCTCCACCTTCACCTCGTGATTCCTCACCTTACAGATAAAGAACTTGAGGCCCAGAAGGTGTAAGTGATGTACCTGAGGTCACAGGATTGGTAAATACTCCATGGTTAGAAGCATATTCTTGGAGTCCATGGACCACTGGGCAGGTTCAAGGATGGACCTCAAGGATTCTGTGAATCCCTTGAAATTGCATGCATCCTGGGTAAGACCATGGTTTTTTCCTGGAGCAAGTGTTCATTAGATTGGCATCTCCAAGGGATTCAGGATCTAAAAAGGTTAAGAATTCTGCTCAGAGGCCAGCTGTATTTATTTTTCTCTAAGTTTCTTGATTCACACTTCCCCTATTCTCAGCTATCCCTCTTCCTATACACATCTTCCTCCAGAACATAGTTTCACCACCTCTCTGCCGACTGACCAGTCGGCAAACCAGGAAACTTGCTCCACGGTCTCAACTCAGATCATTCATTCACTCCACAAGCAACTGCTGGTCATCTGCAGGTCCAGTCAGCACCATTCCTGGCACAGAAATGGACCCAAATGGGGATGAGAATCCTACCTTGAAGTTGCTTACAGACTGGTAAAAGGGGTAGGGCAGGGACACAGAGGTGACTATGATGGACACAAGGCAGTCTGTGGCCAGAAACGTGAGAAGGAGCAAAAGCAAAGGTGATTTGGGAAGATTGCACTCGGTCTGGTCCCAGCATTGTGCCCTGGGAATCTCTCTATTCACGTGTCTGTTCATTCAGGGTTGGGCAACCTTCAGCTTCATCTTCGTTCTTCAAACCATCACAACCTGCCTTCCACCAGCTACTTTGATGAGGTGCTCATCCAAGGTCAACCACCAGGAACCTCTTGCCTTCTTCGGCAGACTCTGCCACCTTTATTTTTCTTGCTCTCTGTACCATCGAGCTGGGCTGGCTAGTGCCTCTTTGGGTCTCCTCCTTCCCTTGGGTTTCACGCCAGCAGCTTCTCCATGTTCCCCTTTTCCCTGGGGCCTCTTTTCGATCTCTCACACGCCCCCTTAAGGACGGTGTTTGCCACAGCTCCATCAGCTGCCCGTAACTCTTCCTTCCCACATACTTGCCCATGACCTCTGCCAGACTCAGGGCGCCCCTGGCCACCTTGGCACGTTTTTTTTTCCTTCAGACCTCTCTCAGAGCTCAGCTCAGAACAAAGACTGGCATCTCAGCTGCACATTCCTCAAGAATTTCAATTTCAACTCATTCCCAATGAATTTACTACTTCCCCCTGCCCCATATCTGTGCATTCCCACCAGAAGTCGTCACCCAAACCAGAAATCTGAGGGTCATCGTGAACGCCATCTTTTTCATCACCTCTTTCATCTGAGCAATCACTAAATCCTATGAGTTTTACCTCATAAAAGCTTTTTTTTTTTTTTTTTTTTTTGATACAGAGTAAAACTGTGTTGCCCGGGCTAGAGTGTCGTGGCGTCATCCTAGCTCACAGCAACCTCAAACTCCTGGGCTCAAGCGATCCTCCTGCCTCAGCCTCCTGAGTAGCTGGGACTACAGGCATGCGCCACCGCGCCCGGCCCATAAAAGCTTTTAAAGCGGCCTCTTCTGCTGCTCCGCCTTAGTTGTGGCCGTCGTCTTCTCCTCCCCGCAGTAGCCACCTAACTGCCCCTTCCAGTGGCTTCCTCCCACCCCAACCAGCCTGCAATTGCAAATAACAGTAGCCAACCTTCCCTGAGGGCTTACCATATGCCGGCCTGACCCATACTGTCTCATTTCATTCTTACAACAGCCCTGCGTGGCAGGCACTGTTATTATCCCCACTTTATAGATAAGGAAATCAAGGCACAGAGGGGTTAAGTAATTTGTTAGCAACACAGCTAGCAAGTAAGTGGCAGTGCCAGGATTATTCTAAAATGCAAACCTTAATTATGAAATACATTGTCCTAAAATCCTTTATGGGCTCCCCATCCCCTTAATACAAAGACTCAAATTCCTTAGCGTGGCAGAGCAGACCTTCAGACCCGGGCCCTGCCTGCCTCTCCTCCGTCATCTTTCCCTCTGGGTTTTTGTACATTCTGTTCCTTCTGCCAGAAACTCCCCTTTCCCTGTATGTGCCCCCTGCTGACATTTTTTGGCCTGTGTCACCCCTATTCATCCTTCTGAACCCAGCCCAGGCATTGTCTCATATTCGAACCCTTCTTCGACTGCCCTGTCCTCCCCAGTTTGGGTAGGCACCTATGTTGGACACTATAATGTGCCACTCAGACACCCTTTGATGAAGGACTTACCCCCAGATGCTGGGGGTAATAGCAGACAGCCCTCAGCCGTCAGCTTCTCCTGGGACTACCCACATCCCACGGGTCATCACTGTGGGAGTATAAAAGCTGAGTCCTCTGGCCACAACTTGGGAAAAAGTTGACGGGGCCATTCAGCTCCAGAGTGCCCCAAAGGGTAGGCCTTGGCCCAATCCCAATTCCTTCCTCTCCCTTCCACAGGTTTTGATCCCAAGAGCTCCCTGCACATTCATCTCCATCTCAGAATCTATTTCCTAGGGAAGCCCCAGTGCTATGTCTCCCTAAGTGGGCTCTGAGTTCCCTGAGGACTCAGTGACCCAGGGCTGGGGCACGACTGGAGAAAGACAGCAGTCCCCTTGAGCTCCAGCCCCAGGGGTGCAGCTCTTTAAATGTAGGGCAATAAACGATAAAACCTCTGTCTCCATTGATCCACCTGGTCATGGCTTCTTAACCAGATAATTCATCTCCAGGTGGCTCTAGACTTCCCGACCCCAGGTGAGTCATCAATTTGGCGACTCTTGCCCTCCAGTACTCACCTGACCCCCACCCCCAGTAACCCTCAAACCAGACTGTGAGGCTAGAGCACTGATTTCAGAAGGCACGGGGCAGGGATGTATGGCAGTGAGGTTTCAACACCCTGTCCACACTGTGTGACCACTCTGGAAACAAGTTCCTCACACTGAAATTGCCTTCAGCTGAGATAATACGGATACCCAAAGCACAAGCACTCTCAGACCTCACATCCTTGAACTGCAATTTCAAAATCCTAATCTCCAATCCTCCAATCAAAGAAACATCACTGTGTCTTGGAAAAGGCACAATTTTGGAACCGAATGAATCTGAGTTAAATCCCTGGATCTTCCACTTAATGGCTACGAGACCTTGGGAGAGTCACTTCAGTCCCCGAAGCCTTCATTTCCTCGACTGTGGAAGAGATGTGATGACAACCTCTTCTCACAAGAGTTTGTTTTGTTTTTAATTAAGACACCATATTTAATTAAGACTCTTGACACAGGGGCCACTCAGTACCTGATAGCTCTCTTCCTCTAAACTTGAGAATCCTGAATCCTAGACCAGCAGAATAATAGAATAGTCACTCTCACTTTTCCAGTATGGACATTATGCCAGTGATTGTTCTAAGTACCCTACTTACACTAACTCAACACTCTCAACAATCCTGCAAGCTATGTACTAGTATTAACTTCATTTCACAGATGAGGAAGTGCTTTAAATACTTTCCCCGAGGTCACCCTGCTAGGAAGAGATGAAGCCAGAATTAGAACTTGGGCAGTCTGGCTCCAGAGTCTGTGCTCTGGGTGTGGTAGGGGCAGAGTAGGCTCTCAAGGAAGCTTGTTGATATTGACGAGGAGGGGGAAGAGAAGGAGGAGGGGCAGGAGAGGGGAGGAAGGAAGATGTCACTGGCTAGGCAGGTAATGAGGAAGGTCGAGGGAGCAGAGTAGAGACATAACCCAAAGGACACATCAGGGCCTGCTTGGGGCCCAGGTGAGTGTGGAACCCAGAATACAAAAGAGTCTTCGGGGTGAGCTGTCCACGAGCCTGGAGGAGCTTGGAGTCTGACCAGAGCAGGGTGGAAAGCACAAGACATGACCATAGGACTTCTTGATGTGATGTCAACATTCTTGGTTGGCAGATCAGTGTACACGTGCATAGGGTGTGTTTGGTGCCTCTGGGTCTGAGCTGGGGCCCCTTGTAGGGGCATCAGGGAAGGCTTCTTGGACAAGTGACTTCTAAATGTGGCTTCAAAAGACATGGAACATGGTTGGTAGAGAAACAGGAAAGTGTCAGGGAAGGTAACCAGGCCTGAAGTGCTTGTGGGGTGGGAGTGGGGGAGTTGGAAGGGGTGAGTTGGGGCCGTTTTGTGCAGAGCTCTGAATGCCACACTGAATGATCTTTGTCAGCGGGGCACTGGCTTGGACTAATGCTTCAGAAAGAATAATCAGGTAGCTGGAGATGAGGGGCAAAGATGAAGAGGGGAGGCTCTAACAGCCAAGAGGAACACTTTGAGGGTCACCCTTTGCCTGTATCCTTGTGAAGTCATCTCCTCCATTCCCCTGTCCCCTGACAAACTGGTTAGCCTGGGGAAGGAGAAGGGAACCACCAGAGAGTCATCAGTCCCTCAGGGTCCCCTGTTCTTGGAAACTTTCTACTACACATGACTCTAATCATCTTGCTGCAACGTAAGTGGGAGCTGGAGACCGAAAGTGCAGGCAGATAGTGCCGATGGTGTGGGGAGAGGGCAGAGTTAAAGGAGGAAAGCGAGCCCAAATGCACGCATACAGTGGCTACCTGATGAATATTTCTTGATCATTTGACTAAGAGAAAGATATCCGAAGAGAGGTACATATAAAGGGAAGAAGAAAAAGAGAAGAAACCTCCAGAAGAGGAGTTTGTTTCCCATTTGTCTCCCATGCACCAGGCAGGACCTTGTACGTCCTGGGAACTCAATATTTATTTGCTGAATTCAGGAAACTCAGAGGAGATGCAAAAAGTGGACAAAAACTGAGATGGACACAAAATGGGGAGAACCACGTTTTGGGTGGGGCAGCTTGCTGGACCTCCCTTCCCTTGCTGCCACTTACATTTGTCACCATTTCTATGCCCCATAACAGAAGAGCAAGTCCTGAGTCTGCTCCCTTCCCTCAAGCCTGGATAGTAAACAGGTCTCAGGGGATGACTTATTTCAAGATTCGCAGGGTCTTGGGATCTTGGCAGGAAGGAAGCTGGGGGTGGGGGGCAGTGTCAGGACTTAGTTGCTAGGTTTGGGGGAGAGACTGTTTGGGGCTGACAGGAGTGGGGTTGGGGGTGGAAGGAGGTCTCTGCCTTCCCATGGTTCCCATGTACCTCACTACTCCAAACACAGCTCCTTCTCGGAGGCAGCCTCTGGCACACAAATGACATGGCTTATTACGGAAGCAGAGCCAAGCCGTGGGTGTGGGGACTCTTAGAAGCAGGTGTGGATGGGGGGAGGGCAGAGAGAGAAGGAGAAGAAGAGAGGGGGGAGAGGGAGAGAAAAGGGAAGAGAGAGAAGGGAGGGAGGGAAGAGACAAAGAGACGTAGAGAGCGAATGTTTTTACCAATCACATAGTCAATAGAAGCAAGTATCTAATAGGTGAAAACATATCCATCAGGGTCTCTGAGTCTGATTGTCTTTCCAACTGTCAGCTCCTCAGTTTATCTGTTTCTCTCTGATTCCTGTGGTCAAGTAGCATCAGCAGCACCTAGGTTCTTCTCACATCTCTCATCTGTCATCCTTGGCATGTCAACTTTTGAACTCAGGCCGAACCTCAGGATGTCAAAAAGGCTGCAGCCGCCCAACGCGTTACATCTTCACATAGCAAAGTCCAAAATCCAGAAGATGAGAAATGGCACATCCCTTTCATATGTCCCTTTTTACCACTGAGGTAAAATTTCCCAAAAGACTCATTAACAGAATACCTCCTACGTTTCAATGGTCAGAATTTTATCATTTGACCGTTTAAGATTCACCGGGCGCATTGGCTCATGCCTGTAATCCGCTTCTGGGAGGCCAAGGCGGGAGGACTGCTTGAGGTCAGGAATTCAAAACCAGCCTGAGCAAGAGCGAGACCCCGTCTCTATCAAATGAAGAAAAAAATAGCTGAGCTTGGTGATGCATGCCTGTAGTCCTAGCTACTAGGGAGGTTGAGGCAAGATGATCGCTTAAGCCTAGGAGTTTGAGGTTGCTGTGCACTATAATGACGCCAACTGCATTCTAGCTGGGGCAACAGAGCAGGACTTTGTCTCAAACAAACAAAAAAAAAGATTCACCTCTTGGGCAAGGGAGAGATTCAACTTTTCCCAAAGCATCTGGACTTCACACACCAAACAAAAGTGGGTTCCTGCTGGGCACCGGTAGCACACACCTGTACTCCTAGTTACTCCGGAGGCTGAGGCAAGAGGATTGCTTGAGCCCAGTTTGAGGCTGCAGTGAGCTATGACCATGCCACTGCACTCCAGCTTGGGTGACAGGGTGAGATCCCATCTCTAAAAAAATTTTTTTAATTAAAAATAAATTTTGAAAAAGTGAATTCCATTAGCAAAGAAGAAGGGTGGCATGTGAGGCATGGCTGTTGGGGAGGCCACCGACAAAGCCTGCTCCGTTACGTATACTGAGCCACACATCCATCTTTTCTGTGCAATCAGCTATCCATCTGCCTATTGATTGGTCTGCCTGTCTGTTGGTCTATCTGTCAGTCATTCAGCAGGACTGCCTGCCTGCCTGCTGATTCATGTCAGTCTGTGTGTCTATCCGTATATCTATTTGTCTGTGTCTCTATTTGTCTTTTGCTCTGTCTGGAAATAAATCTTTTCATCAGTTTGTGTGTTTAGTCAGTATGTCCGTCCGTCTTGAGTGTCTGTCTACTACTGCCCTTCGCTCCCTTACCTGTCCCATGTTTAACGAAGGTACAGCTCTTTTGTTTCCTTTTTTCCCTACAGAATAGTCTGAAATAACTCATGAAACTCATTACCTTAGACAAAGCACAGACCACAGGGCGCCACACGGCAAGAGAGTCGGTGGCAGGACGAGATGCCAGTTACCACCACAGCACGTGGCGCACCATCTCCCCTCTTTCCGGTTCCTGCCCACAAGCTGGGCTGCTCATGGTCTCCGCCAGTGGTGGCCAGGCCCTCCCATAGCTGAGATCCTAGAGGGAGTCCGTTCATTCGTTCATTCATTCTTGAATGCATATTTATTGAGTATCTACTATCCAAGCCCTTTGTTAGGTGATAGGGATACAGAGGTGAACAGGACAGACTTGGTTCCTGCCTCCATGGGCCTTACAGTCAATGCATAGACATGTCCTCCCATAGCTGCACAGACTTACATACTCCCTCTCCCTCTCTCTATACATATGCTCATATACTATGACGTCCCCATGTACGTGCACACACAGGTTCTCAAAAACACTTTTGCAGATATGCACAGCCATATGAGATGCTCCAGCCTCTGCGAACATTTGTGGAGCCTATTATGTGGCTGGCACTTAAGTTAATGTTGTTCAAAAGCATATCTTACACACACACACACACACACACACACACACACACACACACTTAGTTTACTGCCCTGGGGCCCAATAGGGCACAGGATTCTTGATTTCTGTTCCCACATCCAGTCTCGACTCCCTGCATGACCTTGAGTAATCATTTCTTGACCACGCAGTGTCCCCTTGGACAAAAAGGGGCAATGCCTCGCCCAGAGATGACCAAACACTCTCTCATTCCCTTGAGCTGCTCTACTCACGTTCCTTTATGGCATACAAGTTGCTTCCAGTGTCTCTCGCCGTGAATGTGTCTCTCTCTTCCCTCCTATCTCTGAATGATGCCTCCTTCATGTCTCCAGGTCTCCCCTGACAGTGCTCCCACTTCCGTTTCCCTGCAGAGTGTGGCTGTGTACCTGGGAATGGGCCTCTGTTTTTGTGTGGTGTTTTGGGACCAGGATAGAGTGCTTGAGTCCATGTCTGAGTACGCGTTTGAGCTGCTGAATATTTGCATGTGTGTCTGCTGGGGTCTCTGTGTGTTTTTATCCAAGTGTGCACGCACACGCGCGCGCGTTTGGCTCCCCTAATATGCTGAACGGGCCATTACACCTCTTGCGTGCAGGGTTGGGGGTGGATGGGGGGCAGAGGAAGGCAGCAGGATTCTGTAAGAACATTAAATCCCAAATAAAGTAGAAAATATTTTTTAAAATTACCGACTTCCCGTTTTCTCCGAAATGGAGTGAAACGAGCCTGGTCCCGAGGCGGGGGCTCCGCAGGGCCAGCCATTGGAAAGGGGCAGCGCTTTATTTTTTATTTTTGTAATAAGAGGAACTGAATTAGAAAAAACGGGGAAGGAAGAGCAGAGTCAGATTGTTAAAGGATTCAATGAGCTGTGGCCAATGTATTCGAAAGGTGCTTAAGGCAGCAGAGCCGCTCACCAAACACACACTCGCACGCACACACACACTGTCACACACACAGTCACACGCAGCCACACCAAGGCACCACGCACCGCCATCACACTCGCACGACCAAGACAAAGGCACGTTCAGCCACACTCGCATTGGGACACACAGCCAGAGAGACACACGCAGGACACAAAGACACACACCAACCTGTGCCCACACATCCCCCGCACAACGAGCACACACCCCATCTCAGGCTCCAAGACAACTCAGATGTGCCCTGAGAGACACAAAGGACTCTAGTGCGAACAGATACACACAATGATAAGGACACACACATTCACAAGCACACAAAGACTTACACTCACCATCCCTGGAGCTGTACCAGTATGTCCATATACTTCACTACAACTACCAAATACACATCTACACAACTGTACGCTCACAGCTCACCCCAGATAGAGCTCACACTCACTAACAATCTTCTTCTCTCGCCCAGACACCCACTGTGACCGACCCACGAAGACGCTCAGGCCCCCGGACACACACACACACTGTCACCCAACACAGCCCACGTGCCATCGTTAACGACACCGCACAATTACAGACTTACAGTTGGCCACTCCGTCTATTTATGCCTCACTATCGTCCTGTGAAACAGATACCCTTGTCTCTACTTTAAAGATGAAGCAACGAAGCTCAGAGTGGTTAAATGACCTGCCCAAAGCCATCCTTGAGCAACAGGCCAAGTCGGGACTCAACCCTGTTTTAAAATTTAAACTCCCACACACAGAGAGCCAAACACAAACACACGTCTTGCTCACATGTTCTTATGCACTCGGCCTCACGTGCGTTTATTTATGCAGGTTCAAATCCCCACACCCCTGGACAGTATCCTGCATGTGTATATGCCCATGCACACACACACACACACACACACACACACACACACACACACACACACACAGCCATCCCTTTCTACCTCCTTTTCTGTTTTTCCATTTCTCCCATTGCTTCCCTCCCCAGCCTCCCTTGGACAGACTGAGCTAAGGAAATGTTTTAGTGGGGACGGGAGGGGTGTGAGCCGGGCTCTTCTCAGTTACACCTATGGGCTGCATTCCTCCCACCCCAGCAAAAAGACCCCACCTCTTGTGGCTGACCCAGCCCCCTCCTCCAGGGCCTGGGAAAGGTGAGCTCCAGCTTCCCTCGCCCCACTCCTCCCACCCATTCTAACCAAGGGGACATTAAAAAGTGCTGACAGGGCCAGGGAGAGGCCACCTGCCTGCCCGCCAGCCGGACCACTTTCATCTCTGCCGCCTCCTGCCACAGCCGCCCACCCTGGCTGTCCCTCCCCCAGGTCCCTCTTTATTAATCTGGCCCTGTCTGGCCAGCCCCGGCCCTCCCAGTTGCCCCCAGCCCCTGTCTTCCCTACCCTCCGGTGTGGTGGGTGCCAGGGCCGCCAGGCTGAGGCTCTGCTCCCCACATCAATCATCCTGGGGCCGTGGAGAGCCCAGGGGGAAGCCCGTTCTCTGGATTTACAGCAGGAGACAGGGTCTCCCACACCACCCACAGACACATCGCACCAACCAAGCCTCACTCAGTCGGGGCACACACGCCACACACTGACAGTCACACACGCACATTGCACAGCAACACACACAACCACCCACCACCTAGGCCATATGTGATGCTGTCATATCACGTTACATGCAACACTGATAATGACAGTCACACATAATAACACCTAGAATAGACTTACACCAACAACCATACAAGAACACTGCTACTTGCCACGAAGGGGGATCACACACACACACACGCACACACACACACAAAACCCAGCTAACCACAGGGTCAGTCACTTAGAGCGCATGGTCAACATATTCACACACGTAATGACACACTATACCAATGTCACACACAAGAACACACAATCACCCTGATGTTGGTTGCCCATAATGATAATGGAACAGTATGTGGTTCATAGTGGCTCTTAATAACTTAATATTTATTGAATAAACAATACAGTGGCAACACATTCACACACCGTGATACACACATATATACCTTGGACCCACAATATATATGAGACAAAAAGTGGAAACAAGCCCTGCCAAGAATGCCCCAAGCAGAATCTGACTGAAGTCAGCAAAGCAGATCAAGGAAGGAAATGGAATCGAGGGAACCCAGCTCTGTCAGGGCTGGGACAGGGCATTCAGCTCTCCTTTGCAACTGAAGTCATCTTTTTGAAACAAATCTGATCCCAGAATAAAGCCCCAGCTCTCCTTAACAGTCTGCACAGCCCAGTGGTATGTGGCCCTGCCTGTCCATCTGGCCGTGGTCCCCAGCTACAGCCACCCCAGCTCGCTCCCTTCTGCCACAGGGCCTTTGCATACACTGCTGCTGGCATATGCTGGAACACTCTCTCTCCTGTATTCTAGGTTACCATCAGCTCCCAGATCCAGGTCACTTTGTAACTAGGTTAAATTCCCCACTTACAGGCCCTCCTTACCACACCGTTGATCTCTCCTTTATGGCGCTTCTCACAGATGGAGTTCTACTGTCTCCACCACTAGACTGAAAGCCCTAAGAGGGGAGGCAGTGTCTGTTTTTGCTTCCCATTGGCTCCCAGGACTTGCATTTGGTACTCCCAAGGGCCTACTGTATACTGGACACATAGTAGGTGCTCAATAAATATCTGCTGTGTGAATGAATGGCAAACACAAATTACATTTTAAAAAAAAAATCAAGAAGCTGTAATCCCAGCACTCTGGGGTGGCTGAGGCGGGAAGATCACTTGAATCCAGGAGTTTGAGACCAGCCTGAGCAACACAGCAAGACCCGTCTCTACAAAAATTTTAAAAATTATCTGGGCATGGTGGTACGCACCTGTAGTCTCAGCTACTTGGGAGGCTTTATAAAGGCAGGAGGATTGCTGGGGCCCAGGAGTTCGACACTGCAGTGAGCTGTGATCACACCACTGCACTCCAGCCTGGGCAACAGAGTGAGACCCTGTCTCAAAACAAATCAAAACAAAACAAAAACCACTAGAGGACTAGAAGAAGAGCTCAACCAGAAGTCCGTAAGTCCTAGAATGCAAGAATTGGGAGGAATGTGAGGGAATTCTGAATTTTTGCTCTTGCTGTGTGGCCTTGGGAGAGTCCCTTCACCTCTCTGGGTCTGTTTTCTCACCTGTAAAAGAAGGAATTGGCTGTCAGAATGTTCTCTGTGGAGCTCTAGGGTTTCTCAAGAGCAACTGGGGCTGCTGTGGGCAAGGTTTGTAGCAAGGGTAAGTTTCAGCCACGGCGCTTCTGCTTTTATCTGTGTGTGTATATGTTTATGGATTCAGAATCGAAGGTTCTAAGGTTAAAAATATCCTTTGAAACCCCTGGACTAGGTGATCTCTAGTTCCCTTCCAGAATATTATAATGCAATAGAGGCAAGAATGGTTCCAAAACAGTCAGATACTAGAGCACATGCTGCCTTTTATCTGCAAAGTTATCTAAGTGGACCCCCCATCTGCAGACTCAACCGAGAAAAGGAGCAATAAGAACTGAATGAGCCCAATTGGAGGAGGATTCCTAGAGGAGAGGAGTTTTCAACATCCCATGCAGATTCCTAACACGGACTCAAAGAGACCAGGGAACCGGTGGGGGTGGGAGTCGGGGCGCCACTTCTCAGGAGCTGTGATCAAAGCAACAGCCAGAAAAAGGCTAGCGGGGCCTGAACAGAAGTGGCAGAGATCACGATGGGTGGAAGAGAAGGGTGGGAGAGACGCAGGGTGGCCCACGGCAAGCCCGGACACACTGAAGACGGCAAACAGGAAAAACTCTTAAGTCAAATCACCTTAAGGGGCAGAACTGCATCCTGGGGAAGGGAAGGCTAAGGGCGGAGGAGTCTGGAGGGCAAGATGGGGAAGCCAGATGAACAAGGATGGCTGCAGGACACAGGATGTCTTTCTCCCCATTCCTCGATGCTGGGGCAGAGGAAATAGCCTCAAAGTGGGGGCTGTGTGTGTTGGGGGGGGAGCGGGGGTGTCAGAGAATAGAGACTAGAGAAATCCTGGTACCTAAAGTGGGGGTGGTTCCCTGTGATCCCCCCAAGTTCAGGGAAGAACCTCCTCTCCTGCTCCCTTCCTCTCTGCGGGCCCCCACCCCCACCCCAAGTTCCCCTCACTTTTACACACACACCCTCTTCAACTCCTGAACCGCAGCTCCAGTGCTCTCCTGCAACTCCCAAACTCCTCGGGCCCCCCAGCCATCTCCGCCCTCAGCAGCCTCTTTCCCTTGCTGCTCTCCTGCGGTCACTTGCTCTGGAAGCAGCCAGCTCTCCTCCCTGCGGCACCCAGGCACCCAGCGCTCGTGCCCTCCTGGAAGCTCCCTGCCCTCTCCTAGTTCTCCAGCCTCTCTAACGCTCTCCTCCTCCCTGTGCAGAAGGGGCCCAGGCTCAGGCTGCAGGTTTTCAGCGCCTCCCCCTCCACACTCCTCAGATGAACTCATCTACAAGCAGGACTTCAAATTCAACTAGCGACCCCACAGGAGTGACCCTCAAAGGGGCTCTATTTTATACGTGTATTGAGCGTCAGGGGTACTCAATAGATGTGGGATAATGACTCCCAAATTGGTACTTCAGTGCTGACTTCCAATCGGGACCTCCAGCCCCTCACCAGACATCTCCTCCCAGACTCCCCAACATCACCTTAAATTCGCTGTGATCACCGTGAGTCCCAAACCACCTCTCCCAGAATTCCCTCCTAGGTCATGCACCTGCTAGAGCTGGCCCAGCCCACTCTCCACTTATTCATCTCCACACTGGGAGTTTTCCTTCAAATGTCCCTCGGTGTTGCCTTTTATCTGCTCATCTGCACACTCCAACCCCAAGCCCCAGACCAGTCCTTGCACCTTTACTGCCAGGGTTTGTGCCCACTGCCCTTGCGGTCCCCCGATTCTCCCCTCCAACCCCACCTCTTCCCTGGCTGCAGGAATGATCTTCCTGAATAAGCACAGCCTCATCCGCACCCCAGGGTCTCCATTTCTGCGGCTCATGTCCAGACCCCTCCACCTGCCTCCGCAGCTTTAACCCGTCCTGCCCTACAGGAAGCCTTGCCTCTAGCAGGGGCTGATTCTTCTCAGCCCCTCAGAGACATCCGAGCTCATTTCAAGCACCAGACACTTGTTCAGGCTGCTCCAGTCACTGGAAATGCTGCTCTGCTGAGGAGTTCAATCCCAAGCATCCTTTCCAGCGGAGTTTCTCCTACGCATTCCCAACTGGGGTACAGCTGACCACTGTTAACACTCCTGACTCTGCCACCAAAAGCCAGTAGCTCCTCTGGCCACCGTAACAACAATGTCCCTGGTTGAGAACCACCGGTTGGACGCTGTTCTCTCCCCCTGCCCCTATGTGATCCTCCCTAAATTATTAATATGCCCCAGGACTTGAACCTGCTTCTGTTTGAAGGTTGTAAGGAGCAATTACAATAATAACAATAATAGCACTTGCTATGCCCCTAGACACTGTCTTAAGTGCTCTACACATATTAATTCATTTAATTCTCACTATAACCCTACGAGATAGTATTACATTTTCTCTGAAAAAGATGAGAAAATTGAAGGAAAAATTAAGTAACTTGCCCCAGGTCACGGGGGACTAATAAGCAGCTAATAAAAAGGCATAGCAGAAAGCCAGACTTTGGAGTCACAAAAAAAACCTTTCAAATACCAACTGTCACTAACTGGCTGTGTGACCTTGGCCAAGTTACTTTCCCTCTCTGAACTTCAATTTCCTCATTTGTAAAATGGTAAAACAGCACCTAGTTCATGGAGTTTTTGAGAGGATTAAATGAATTAATATAGTATACTCCTAGGCACAGAGCATGTGCTCCTGTTCTGCATCTCCTGTTCTCTCCACTCAGCCCACCTCAGACACTTAAACAACGTATTAGTGATAATGCCCCACACTTGAACTTGGACCCTTGACCCTCACACTACATGGCAACCCACAATGGCTCATCAGGTCCTCCCCTCCCCCAGTGAGGTCCCTCACTGTCCTCATGACATCCTGGCCCCTGGGCCCTTCAGCCTGGCCCTGAGCTTGTTTGTAGTCGGGTCAGTCGCGACCTGCTTGCTCTGTCCTGCTCCCAGCAGCAGAGTGCCAGCCTAGCTCCACTGCATCCGGTCCTAACGGGCAACACGTCAGGCACAGAGATTGCTCCTTTGACTCCCAAATTCTTCACAACAGCAATTCCAACTCCCTCTCTGCATCCCTCCAGCCCAGCCTCGCCCTGGCCACCCTTTCTTGAAGGAGCCGACCTCAATCTTGACTACTCCTTTCAGGAGATCAAAGCCTGGGTCCAATTTGAGCCCCACTACTTCAATCCTTTCTTCCCTCTCTTCTAGGCCCTGGCTTCCTGTTTCTCCTTCCCCTTTGAGAACTTGGCTCCTTCAAATGTCTGCTTTCTCTCTGGTAGCTTCAATCTCTCCCTCGCCAACAGCTCCTTCTTCTCTGTCCTCTGCAAATTTGCTCCTCTCCCCTGGCTAACTAAGCTTTGCTGCAGCTTCCTTTTCAAAATGCCGACCCGTCTCCAGTCCTCTGTGTACCTCTCAAAGGATAAGCTACAGCTGTCTACACTTGCTCTGCCCCCATTTCCTCTCCTCCAACTCCCTCTAACCCCTGCCATTCTGCTGACCTCTTAATCGCCAACTCTAATGACCTTCACTGGGTGCTCACCCCCATCTCCTGCACTCAGACTCCTCTCAGAGTCAACCCTGGTGACCACCCCTCCTGTCTTCTTCCTCCTTCCTCCCGTCATCTCAATGGCTCCTCTCTCTTGGTCCCACTCCTACTTACCTGGGAGACGCTTCACCAGCATGTTCACAGCTGCCCCTTGAACCCTGTCTTCTCTTCTTCCTTTTCTCCTTGCGTGCTCTCATCTGCCCAAATCCTCACTGCCCCTACTAAATTGAACCCATCCCTGAGTTTCTTTCTTCCAGGTTCCAACCTCATATCTCCTGTTGTAGCCAGACCCCTCTGCCCTTCTCTCTAACTCTGCCCCAACAATGAATAATCCCTGCCCTCTGATCAAGCTATCTTCTCAATCTCTTCACTATCCTCCAAACTGTAGGTAAATTCAGGCCTCTGCAGCTTTGCTCCCCTGTAGACCAACATGTTACACCAGTATTTTTTGTTTTCTTCTTCTTTTTTCATAAAACCGTAATCAGAGGGAAAAAACTAAAAAATAAATCTTACCCATTTTAAGGTGCAACTCTAGCTGCTCTCCTCTAGGGGGCCTTCCTTTGTAGACGCCCACCTCCCTCTGACCATCAGAACTTCACAGCCCACTACTTGATTCTTCCTGTCTCTCTTTGAGGTAATGTGTGAGTCTTGTCTCTAACACCAGGCTCTGGGATCCTCAAAGGCTTACAAGGCTGGGCCTTCACACGGTGTCTACTCCCAACAACCAGGCTGGGGGAGACTGCATCTGATGATGTGTAAAAGTTCTCCTCCAGCTCAAGTATTCAAGGATTTGGAATTTGAGGATTCTTTCTAGAATGTTCCTCTGGGAACGTCTTCAGTTTCTTGAAGGTGTCTTCAGTCAGCAGACATCCATAGCCGTATGAGCTGTGGACAGGAGTGCCCCTTTTGGGGAGTTGAGCACCAAGAGAAACCAGGAGGGCCAAAAGATATTCTGTATGTGGAGGTAGGGAGACTGACTCCTTTTCCTCGAGTCCGTCAGGAGATCCAGGAAGGGACTTTTTAAAGTCTCTTGGCATAAGCTAACCTTCGCACACACACTTCACATATACCCCCAGGGGACAGAAACATTCCCCCAGAAACTCTTAAGGAGCATCTGCTCCCCTCTCACTCCAAAAAAGAGAAGAGTCCTATCCTGAGGCTCAATGTCTCACTACAAATCACAAAGCATGGCTGCCCCCACGGGGCTTCGTGAAGCATCGCAGGCTCCATTATCCACCTTCTTGGTCCCATCAGGATGTAACAAACCTCCATCTCTAGCCCTCCAAGAAAATTCCAATGTAGTCCCGGTCCCTCCAGGTCTTCTCCCAACCCCAACCCCCAGTGCACGCCGAGGCCGCCCCCTTCAATGACACCTTACACTCACAGTCCGGTGCACGGACACCCCCACTATGCACTGCCTGCTCCGGTGCCTGCACCCACACCCCTTTACGGCCCTTAGCACAGCCCATCCCCCACTTCTCAAACATCCATTTGGAGCTTATATATTGTGTCTCCATCTCCAGACCCACCATCCTCCCCCCACCATCTCGGCTGCAGCTACCTGAAGAGCAAGCCTGTGTACTTGTGTCAGCCCAGCCCCCTGATCGCCACGCTGTCCCCTAGCTAACGCGGACGACATAGCTTTGTATATCTTTAGGTCAGTTTCCCAAAAGGCGGTCAGAGGACCACAGACATCAGAACCGCCTGGGGAACTGGTTAAAAATACAGATTCCTGGGCCCCACCCAGAACTACGTAATGTTTCTGGTGGTGGGGCCCGAAGTTTGCATTTCCAACAAGCTCCTCCAGTGATTCCTGTCACTTCAGAATCATTGCCCTAGATGCCTGACTCGCTCACCACTCCTATCAACTTCGAGAACCTGGAGATGTTATTCTGCTTTGAACAGTTAGAGAACCCAAGACATACACATTCAAGTTGGTGACAGGCACAGGCCAGTGGCAGGGACCGGGGCGAGGGATTCAGGCTGGTCCGCGACCCCACATTGGTGGAGATCTTGGTCCCGGAGACCCTCCGGTCAGAAGAGCGGCCTCCTGCGCCGAGGGGGTCCGCGCTGGGGCAGACAAAAGGTCACCCGCAAAGTAGCTCAGACCGGAATGCGTGGCCCCAACAGGAGCCACATCTGGATTCTACGTGTGCCTGGGCCGCCAGCCAGCTTTTTCCACACCACAGTCGTCTTCTTGCCACTGCGGAGATCTGGACCGGCAGCGCCTGAGCGGAGCGGGCCCCGCGGGCTCCCCGCAGCGGGGGAGTGCTGGAAACGCAGCGGCTGCCTCGCCGCCCGCTCCGCTCCGCCTTTGGCTCAGGAGCCCTGCGTGGAGCGCGTGCGCCACGCTGCGGCCGCGGCGGGGACTGCACGTCCCAGGAGAGAGCGGAGGAAAGATGGTGCTTGAGGTCCAGGTTCCCTCCCACCTCATCGCCCCGTTTTCTAGCCACCCCTGCCCTAAATCCCTTCTAACTAATCACTAATCCCCCGACATAAGGAAAGCCAGAGAAGATACTCACAGGCCAATGCCTCTAGGCTCCCACCACACGAAGTGAGGGAACGCTGACCCCTATATTTCCCCCCAAATCTCTGAAATGTGCTCCAGGTAGAACTGTCTTTGCCTGGGCTCAGGTTATACACGCCTACCCTTCATTTCAGAAATCTCAGCACCATAGAATTTCTAGCAAGTTTCTGGTAACATTAAGGCCGATTGCCATGCTGGCTGGCTATTGAAAATATTCTCTCATTTGCCACTGACCTTTAAAATAAAAAGGACCTCAGAACTGGACCCAGTGTTCCAGAGGTAGCCTGACCATCTCAGAAAGCAGTGAGGTAAACACCTCTCTTAATCCAGCTGCTCTGTTTTGGTTAATGCAATTCATGGTTGGATTAGGGTTTTAGCAGTCACATCACACAGTTGACTCATATTGAGCTTGCAGTCAACTAAACCCCCCAGGTCTTTTCTTCATGAACTCCTGTCAAGCTGGGCCCCTGCCCCCACCCGGTACTTATGTCATTGATTTTGTTTTAACCTAAGTGCAGGACTCTACATTTATCCCTGTTAAATTTAATCTTGTTGGTTCCAGCCCAGTGTTCCAGCCTGTTGAAATCGTTTTGAATCCTGACTCTTTCATGCAAAGTATTAACCACCCCTCCCAGCTCTATCACCTGCAAACTTGATGAGCCTGCTGCCTCAGTCAGTTGTCAATAAAAATGTTAGACAGGACACAGGCCCAGACTCAGCCCTAAGGCATACTGCTGGAGACTTCCCTCTAGTCTAGGTTGACATGGATCCATTAATCAACCCTCACTGAGTCTGGCTCTTCACCAAGCTTCATGGCCATTTGGTTCAGATGTCTCTGCCACATCTACAGATATCGTGAGAGGCTCTGTCAGCTGCTTTGCTGGAAATTTCTCTTGCCCCAGGCTGTGGCCCCAACATCAAGCCTAGGCCTTCTTTCTTCCTGCCAAATCTCCAGCATCATTTGTTCAACCGTAACTTCAGGGGATTACAGACTCCCAATGGTGTCCCCTCCTGCATGACTTGAGCTAATATTTCTGAGCTTCAGGATCTCGCTGGGTTTATCTTTGCTAATTCCTACCCCATCATCCTATGCCTCCTCTGAGACCTTATTCTCTAAAATTCTCTCTCCTGCTGCCTTCTCTGCCTACAAATATGCAGTGGCCTCCATTGCCTAAAAAACCACCTACCAGCTGTCTCCTTAAACTGTAGTTGGCTTCTGCATCTGTACTCTTGAAAATCCAAATATTTCTAAATTCACCTCCCATGTCTCCCGAATCTTGGGCAACCTGGCCTTCCATCCCTCAGCTGAGTAACCACAGTGCCCAGGGAGTGGGCAGTGACAGTGGAGATGGAGGTAAAAAATTCACAACCAGACCACAAAGATCAGATATGATAACTTCCTAAAGCAGAGAGCCTGGGACCCCTCACAGACCAAAGTGAGGCAGGAGTCAAACTAAGCAGGTGTTCAGAAAGTTCACAGGAACTGAGACATGAGGTTAGAGCCTAAGCGAAGAGCCTGGTCACAGAAAGGAGCAGCAAACATTGCGAAGTTCGAGCCTGGGGACTTCTCACATGTTTCCTCAGGGGGCTGGAATCAGTCCTGGGCCAGATGAGGTGGGAAGACAGCCTGGCTGGCCTAGGGAGGATGTGAGCAGAGGGGGGAGGTCAGAGCCTGTATTTTTCCTTAGCCCTTATTCTAGGGTACACAGCATCAGTTGTCAGGAACTCCAGTGAGCCTCAAGTTCAGAGGTCACCCACTCAAACATCTATGTGGGTCAGACAGGTAACATGAGTGAGACAAACCAGGCATAGAGTAGAACAATAATGAGTGGAGGCAGGCAAGCTGGAAGGAACACACCCACCGGAGCAGGAGCTACTCAGCTCCAGCCAATTGTCATATGGGAAAGGTGATTTCATTGTTGCCTGATCTGACTTTCCAGAGAATCCAGAAATCTTTTTAGATACAAGTTTTGATCTTTAATGTTTAATTTTTTTAAACTTTCAAAAACATGTATTGGTCAACAAAAGTATGTCTGTGGCCCTGATTTGACCAGTGGTAGCCACCTTTTAACTGCTGCTAGTTGCCTGGTACTTGGAAGGGCTAAGATGACTCGGGTTTGTGGTAACACCACATTTAGAACTTTATTGTGAGTCTTTTGATCATTCTTGTGTTCTATAGAAACAATCTGTACTCCAAAATTAGTTTTAAAAATATATTCAATTTCTGAGAGTTATAAATTTAAAATCCTAGTTCTTTTTTAAGCTTTTAAGTTCAGCTTATGAATATTATTTTGCTTATAAAACAAAAGAGTTTGACATAATAATGTTTGAACCAACTCACCTTTAATTAAACTGCTTTATTTATTTATTTTTTGGGTTATAGATAACCTTGGTGTGGTGGTTTTCTGAGTTGCTAGTTGTTTGTATGCTAATTAAACTCCTTTAAATATTTAAATGGCATTTATAAAGTTATTTGACTTCCTTAAGTACTTAATTTATCTGACCAAAACAAACCTTCCCAAGTACTTATGTCCCCAATAAAGTTTATAAATGCAGCAAATCTTGTCATTTTAAATGTTCCAAAACTACACAGAAAGTTAGCAAGATTTCAACTTAAAATCCAACTATAAATACTCAACACTTTTTAGTTGGCATTACAAAGTAAACCTGTTACTCTCACAAATTCTCTTCCGTATGTCAAGGACTTAAAATACAAGTTGCATAGATTCCTTAAAGCAAACAGTAATGATGCAGGTTTGATGTTCTTAAACATGCCTATCCTTTGTTCTGAGGCCTCCTGCGTTAAAAGATGCATCCCTTCCAAGGAAACAATTGATCCCCCCTCACCCCCTGTATTTTGGAGGTTATCTTCATTATCTTCTCAGATGGCTAAAATTGCAAAACAACCAGAAACATAGGTTGGGCCACTGACTAGATTCTGAAGAGACCCAGAAAGCCCTATTTATGACCTTGTAATGCCCTGTCACAGAGCCTCCCTTATGCAGAGAGGCAGTCAGCCAGCTCATATCCCTGGGTTTAGTGCTCTTCAGCACCTAACTGCACTTTCTCACTGAAGTCTAGAAACCCACCTAGGCTGCCACATACCTAGACTGCGTGGTACATTTCCTTGGCTCTCAGAACACAAAATGGCTTCCCCTCCTGATGATTTCTGCTTTTCTTCCTTCCTTCTAGGTGAACCACCACTCTCAGAGTTTTTAAGACAATGCCCAGTTGAATGCAGGATTTCTCTCTTTCTTGTGACTTGTGGTCACAATTCCTAAGGTTCTCCTGACAGAACTCTGGTCTCCTCCCCCAGTTCAGGGGCCTGTCCTCCACTCCACACTGCCCCTCCTTGTTTCCCCCTAGCACTCAGCACCCAGCTTCTTTCTTGAGACTCTCACCTCTTAGCATCACCCATTCTATGCCCCAGCCCCATGCCAACCAGATGAGAGGATCCCTACAGTAAGTAATCTATGTCTCTGTTAGGAAAGGTGAAACCAAGATTCAAACTTAGTCCATGTGAATTCAAAATTTAATCTCTCACTCAACAGTTTTTCCTTCTTAAATCAAAACAAAATCCTTACTAGTCAAATACTGGAAGAGTGAAAGTGTTTTGGTGAAAAAATGCTGCTTTACTGATTTCTGGCTAGAAAAATGAGAGGCTCTAATCTGAAAGCTTGGCCAGGCACAGTGGCTCACACCTGTAATCCCAGCACTTTGGGAACCCAAGGCAAGAGGATTGCTTGAACCCAGGAGTTCAAGACCAGCCTGGGCAACATAGCAAGACTCTATCTCTAAGGAAAAAAAATCTGGAAACTCCTGAAAGTCTGTGCCCCACCCACTCTATAAAAGCTCTCTCAAACCCCCACTCCTGGCGACATCCCAACAAGTAACATTTATTTAGTGCTCAGTTTACACAGTATTTTCAAATACATTGTCCCAACAACCCTATATGGAAGACAGTATTAGTATTAACCAATTTTAAAGATGAGGGGACTGAAGCATAGAGACTGGCACGCCCAAAGTCGCCCAGCCTGTGCAAAGTACATCATGTTTCAGTGAGGTTCACTGCCCCTGAGCCTTGTGTTCTTTCCACTCGGCCACACTGTGTCCTCCACAGACACCTTCCTGCCCTAGTTCCTATTCTTCTGGGGATGAGACAGCAACCCAGAACCTACATTTGTTTCTGTTCCTACATACCCTGTCCTAGTACAACCCTCTTTGTCCCCAGCCCTGCCCTTCATGGACTTTCAGTCCTTTCCACAACCTTATCTTTTCTGTTTTTCTTCCCCCACCGAGTCATCTCTTCTGTGATTCCACAGAAGCACTGGATCTTGAGAGTCACAGTAGGATCAGAAAAGCCCTGCTGCCAATAGTTTCTCTCCAAGCACTGGTGAAAGGCTGTTCTTAGACACTCAGTCTTCACAATAAAACTGTTTCCTGAGTGTCTACACTGAGCTGGTTTTACATATGTGCTTTACAAATTTTTAATATTGTAGAAAAAAAATTTTGGAAGATCATTCCCCAGTGATGAAAGGAGTAGGTCCTTGTGAGAGTCAGAGGCCACTGAGAGGGGTATGGAAATTGACACTCAGAAGCTGACAACTAGACATCCCCTGAGATGAGAAATGGGACCTTCATCAGAAAGACAGATGGGGAAGAGAGGTAAAGACTGCAAGAGAGACAGAAAGGCTGGGGTCACTGGAGGATAACAACTGAGCCCTTTCTATGGACAAGTCACTCTACTATTCCTTTCTTTTTACATAAATTATTTGACATAACCTGGACAAGGTAGGTAAAGTTATCCCTATACATATAAAGAAGCCGAGTTTCAGGTGGTTTGTCATTTGCCCAAGGTCACACAGAACGGCAAATCCTAGTATGCAAAGCCTTCATTCTCAAGCACTACACTATACTGCACTATACACTATATATTCAAGTGGCAATAAAAACCTGGCCAAGATATAGCTTACATTTTGGATTAAGGAAGTTTCCCTAAAAGACAGCATTGACCTCAATGACCAAGTGAATAAGTTTTAAGTAAACTGAATAAAACAGCAAAATTAGCTAGGGCCAAAGAGGTTTCCAAAGCCCAGAGCAAGTTATCTAAAAGGAAAAGAGGTGACTTCAAGGTGACTACAGAATGCTCTGAAGCCCAGAGGGATGGCTTGGTACGAGTTAAAGACATGTCTCCTTCACCCATGGGGTTGGGGACAAGGGTCTGAGGCAAGGCAGCTACACGGAGGGGAACTGCAGAGAGGCGTGGCTTATAGTGAGAAGGAGAGGTGGCTGGGGTGGGGACAAAATCCAAGAGATCAATGGGATCATGTTGTAGAAGGGAGAATTCCAGCCAGAATCTATCACAGGCTGAAGTAACTCGATTCAGTATCTCTTCCGAGAACGGTCTGGCAGGGTGGCTCCAGAGGCCAGGATGCAGATGAGAACAGTGGAGGGGCACAAATGAGCAAGTCAAATTTATCTGCACTCCAGGACAAATCTGGGCCAATAAGTAAAATGATTTTCAAAGACTTCTGGGACTAACCAAAGGGTTTTCTTCTTATTTGCGGGATCTTTTGTCTGGCCCATTCCCTGGAGTGATTAAAACAAAACCTTTAAGCATTGAGCAGCAGAGCGTTTGTTTTTGGACTAGAAGAAAGAAAAGCCAAAGGAGAAACTCTCTAACCTCTGGTTAACTACTCATCTTCCAGAAAGGAGGTTAGACTCTATCGCTTCCTACAGAAGTCTACCGTGAGCACCTGAGCTTGGTCAGGTGCTTCTCCTCTGTGCACCCATAACTCTAATTGCCTGTTTGTCTCCCCCATTGAACTGAGGGCACCACATGGGTAGGAAATAGTACAGTGCCTGGAAGAGAAGGGCTCAACAAATGGTAGCTATTACCATCCCATTCATATTTTCCTGAATTCTCTTCTGAGTGCCCACACCCCCTCACATATTTAATTTTTACACACTAGTAATTTAAACACATCAAAGGGCATGGACTAAAATTGAACCAAGGGGGCCTGACTTGATGACTGCCACAGTGTCTCATGGTGTGAGGACTTCTCCAGGTGTAATGAGGACTCGTTCAGCTGCCCATGGCCTCTTACACAGCGTAAGGAGAGCTCAGAACTGATAGCTTCTCACCAAAGCCCCGGGATGGTGTGTAGAGCAGTAAAGTCTGGCCAACCACACAGAAGAGGCATCAGACACTTCCCTGATTCCCCTCCTCTAGGACAGGTTTAGGTGCCAGGATTCTTCAGTCTTCCCCAACTCAATGACGAGTTTCTCCAGGGTAGTTCTCCTTGTTCTTCCCTATGCTTTTCTTGAGAGGGAAGGAATCTGGAAATCTGTTTAGAGACCACTGAAACCAAGTTTCTGAATAAATCACATAATAAATATAACAACCACCACCACAGCCATTTATTAAGTGCTTGCCAGGCACTGTGCTAAAGCTTTACAAACATTTGTTTCGGTTAATCCAACAACCCTGAGGTAGATATTTTCAACATTCCCCCCCATGTCATTATAGTTGAGGAAACTGAGGCTCAGAGAGGTTAAGTAAATCAACCAAGGTCAAACCCAGCTGGTAAGTAGCAAAGCTAGAAATCTGAACCAAAGATATTTGACTCCAAAATCCATGCTTTTAAACATTACGCTAGATTGTTTCCCATTTTAGGTTAAAGGATACATGCGCTAGATCGTTTCCCATTTTAAGTTAAAGGATACATGCTCCTTCCCAAAATATTACACAAACCAGATTTGGGGGTGGGGGGAAGTTTTTTTTAACTTCCTTAATCAGCTATGGTATTTGAATTCTTGGAGTAAAGAGACAGTCTGGGTATAAGGTGACCACTGAGTCCCTTTCTCCTGTTCCCACAGCTGCCAGGGCCTTTCTCGTGTAAGATCTCCACTCCTGACATCTGACCACTGAACCTGCTGTTTCCCTTTCAGCAACCACTAGAATGCAGAGGTCAGCCAAATTCGGTGACAGGGAGCCAAAGACACCTGAGAGAAATTAGGAGACATTCGCAAAATGCCCATCATTCCTGAACTGCTGGACCCTAAGGCACACAGATGCACTTAAATGGAAATACAAATTGCAGTACTTCCACCCTGGTTTACCAGGCCCAGCTTCATTCTTGCACAGTCTCCAGACCAACCCCTATAATCCCTCCCTGTAACTAGTTCTCTACCACTCTATAGATATCCTCCCCCCAACCCATCTCTGGAGGCCTCACTAACCATAAGCCCCTGGGCCTCAAGGCTGCCAGTTTTTGAGGCTTTACCCCCTATAAATGCCCCAAAGGTGCTCAGCAGGGCTCGATTCAGGATCCCATGACTTTAGGAGGATTAAACAGAACTGGTTGAAGACAAGCACAGGAAGGGCCATCAGAGTTGAGACAAGCTGAACCAGGATGTACAGAACTGACAAAGGAATGGCAAGAGAACACAGCAGACACAGAACAAATGGACTAACCATAGACAAAATAACAGAGCTTTCAAAAGTCAGAAATGAAAGATGTCCCTAAGATGAACAGGGATGACCCCAGAGAGAGGGATCCTAAAGACTAGTCTATTCAAACATGTAGCCATGGAGCTTTGGCGCAAAAGGCAATTGTTTAGGAAAAAGGGCTTTGGTGACAGGGCCACGGGAGAGCCTGGGCAGGGGGAAGCTGAGTACGAGAAATTGGAGGGGGCTCTGGAAATGGAAGCTGGAACATCCCTTCAGTGCAGTTTGAGAGGATACCAAAGAAGTATGCAGGGACTGGAGGACAAGCAATTAGAGATCCCAGACAAAGAGGAGTAGGACACGGGCTGAAATGCCAGGGCCTCTGAAGTCCCTGAGCTACTTTCAGGCATACCCCATTATCCATCCCATCTGGGTAAACCTGGTGGTCACTGAGGGTCATTCCCTGCAGCCCTTACTAAGTATTTACTGCACCAGATTTTGAAGGGTGGAGACCCAGAGGTAGGGAACTTACTGAGAGACACAGCCCCATTCTTGAGAAGTTCACATTCTGAAAGGAGACAGAGATCCATCAACCCCCCATGCCCTCATCCTTGAGGGAGCCTCTGACCTAAGGAACCCACTGCAGGTGAGTCATAAAACTGAGAAATAAATACCAATTGGTGTAAATATTGTCCTTCAAGTTTGAAAGGACAGAGGAGGGATGAGAGGTAACTCAGAGACATGGGAAGATTCGAGTTGGGATTCTCCACACCTTAAGACTCAGCCTATTACTTAACCTCATCATTGCTCACACATCTGGGCCAATGGCCTCAGCACCCACCACACAGCTACAGCTGCACTAATGTGGGGGAAAAAATCAATGTTGTGGGAGACCCAGAGTGACAAGTCCCTCTCTGGAGTCCCCAAGAACTTGGAAGATCCTGGAGGTGTAGAGCTTTGCTCTCCACTGATCTTCCTAATCTCTCAACAGTCCCTGACCTTGTTCACATGGGGTGCATAACATACATGGATAACTTCATAAGCTCTGGTTGTTCCGTGTGTTTTCCTCTGCAACTAAGCAGAAGTTCCTGGGGTTTGATAAAGGCCGGGTTTTCTTCATACCCCACAGTGCTAGAATGTCAAATACTTGTCACAGGTAGGGTCTCAGAGTGTTGACTTTTACAAAAATGATTTTTCACAAATAATGAACTCAAGTCAAAACTATTCTATGGTTATTCTTTGCTCTATAGCTTGCATCTGACACCTATCTATCTCTATCTTTGTTGGCTCATGCCCAAAGATGTCTGTTCCTGTATCTATCTCAGACTGAGGACTGGGCCCCTATTCTTTGTTAAGAAATACAAGACCCACCCACTTGTGGCAATACTGAAAGAGTATGTGGCCTGGGAGTCTCTGGGGGGAGAAGGAGGGAGTATCTCCCCACACTAGGCTGGCCCACTGATAAGGATCCTTCCCCTCTCTGTCTCCTAACAGATTCAGATTAATGATCTCTCATTCCTAATTGTCAAATTTCTTTTCCTTCATCCTGTGTCTAATCACCAGTGACAGAAACCATTACGCAAATGAGAGCAGACGACTTCCCCCAACTGTTCGCGTTGGTAAAAACCTTGTAATTTAGAGCTCTGATTTGTAGGGGAAGCTGGTCTCCCCCAGGCATCCTGGGCATCTGCTCAACTGATGCCCAGAACGGCCCCTCCTCCATCCCCCGAACGCCAACCCCCCAACAAATATTTGACTTCACAAAACAGTAGCTTTCTCTGTACCTGCTGGTGTAAATATGGGAACTTGCAATGCGGCTGACCTCTGTATAGGCCAAACCCCTACCTTTCCTTAGTGTGTCTGCCTCCATGCTGCCAGCTAGGATGGGGTAAGCTACTATAGCAGAAATGTTTCCTCTGCTACAAGCAGCATTTGAGCCTAACCAGCCTCTAACTTAGGTGAGCAAAGGGAAAAGCCTCAATCTCTTCTTTGGGGAAAGAAGCAGCAGCAGAATACGAATCAAGACTCTTAGTGATCACCTAAGAGTTTCAATTCCATAGATGCAGAAGCATGCTTGGAGGAGGTATGGGACACTAAATGCAATCAGATTTAGAACCCAGTTCCCCCATAGCTTCTTCTAGCACTTATTATACGGCTTCCCTGGCAGTTTTCCAAAGACGTCTCTAGCTGGAACCCAGAAGAGCTTTCGCCCTGAGCTGCATCTTCTGTGCCCTCTTGGGCTCAGCCTGTCTACAGACATTGCCCAGTGGGGTGAGAACTAAGGATAGGGCCTGTGGTACAAGGGAGGGAGTTAAGGAAGGAGAATCAAATAGTTTGGTAGAAAAGGAGCAGAGGGTTTGCAGCCAAACAGCACTAGGTCAGAATCCTGATTGCCACTCATCACTTAATCTCTCTGAGCCCATTTCTTCATCTGTAAAGTGAGAATACCTACCTTGCAGGATAGTGAGGAACAAAGATAAAAGCACTAGGCACACATTGGGTGTCTAAAAATCAGGGGTTGCTATTAACCAAGGATCAGGACCAATCCTGTGAAGGTTCCAAGGTCAGCCTTCTCCTTCCCTCCCCTTCAGCCACCTTAGGTCAGACTTGTGTCAGCACAGCACCCAGCAGGCACCAGCTGAGTAGCACACACCTCCCTGCCGCACATCACCCACATCTCTGAAGGCTGAGTCAGGAATACAGCAGACCTGCTGAGGAGAACGATAATAATCTGCTGTATTTCCAAATGTGATTGTGGCCAAGTTTATCCTCCGTCTGCCTTGTTTTCTTTCCTGTACTCCTCTTTCCCGAAAGAGATGGAGTGATGGAGATCCACTGCAATCACATTTCCCAGCACTGACTATATTGGAAAGAGCTACACTTGAGAAGAGTATCATGTCTTTACACCCACACGGCATCAGAGAACCCCAGAATGGGGTACTAAAAATAAACACCCCTTCCCAAAATACACACAAGGGCATGCACAGGCATACACACACATCCTCTCAGTTCATCAGTGCACTGTAAACTGAGCTTCGGGGGTGAGCCATAGCTCAAACACTGGAAGCAAACCTTAGGCAAAAAAAAAAAAAAAAAGGTGGAGGAAAAATAAAACCAAAGATCTTCTAACTCCTTTTTCCTTCCAGAGAGAAGGGGATGGATACTGGAGTGGAGATAAGTAGACACAGGGCCACCACACCACCCAATCCCAGGCGCCCTATTCCCACTGAATAGATGTAAATGACGGCCCTTCAAGTTGTGCAATATGCAATTGCCCAGATGTAAGCTGCAGCCCTGAGAGGGGTTCCCGTGAGTAGCTACTAACAGAAAAGTAAATTCTACTTCCATGCTCTACCGGTTGCCCTGACTATTGAGGGTATTGTGGAATATTATTACAGTAGGGTCTGGCAGAGGCGCTGGCTTTAAATGGCAAGGCTACATTTTTGCCTTTGCCCTGAGGTGGAGGACAGGTAGTGAGTTAGCTGCCTAAGCTCAACCCATTTCATCTACTCAGCCAGGAAGCTCAGCAGAAGTAGAGGATGTGGCCTGGGCAGGGAGCATCATAGGGCCCAGAGGCTCTAGCCAGTCAGCCTCAGGCAGGGTGCAGTGAGACCTGACCAACATATGATGGCTAAAATCCAAGATAAAAAGCTTTAGGTTAGGTCAGGCAGTACTTCCTGGGGCTCACACTGTACTGTCCCACTGGACAAGGTAAGCAGTGGGGAACCTTGGTAAGCAGGGAGGCTGGCCAGTGTGGACGGACACACACACACACACCCCCACAAAGAGGCTTGCATCCCTAGACCCTTGAGAAGCCACAGCTAGAACTCCCTTGGCACCCAGCACCAGGGCAAGAGTTGGTGCTAAAAGAGAAACTGTATGTGTCTTTAATTCAGAATTCACGCACAATCCTTTGTTTTTATGTACCAAGGTCCTTTCTATGTATGGCTTGAGCTTGTAGATCCCAGCAGGAATCCTATCTAATCCTTTCTCTCACAGGAAGGCTATTTAGGCTCTCAAAGGCAAGCCTCCCTCTCATTCTCCCCATTAGAGTCCCAGCAGCCATTCCCACCCAGCCTAGAGCGTGACTATGCAAAAACTGGATGGAGGAAGACTGACCTAATGGTCAGACTAGCTGTGGCCCTGCAGTGCAGATGGAGTGGGGGTCCAAGAGCATCTCCTCTCACTCAGGCTGAGGCACTGAGGTTGCAGGAGACAGGGCTGAGAGCCAGAAGTGACACCCTGACCCAGAAGGTGGGAACAAGGAACAGATACATACATGTGTGTGCATGCACACACGTGCACCCATCCCAAGGTTGACAGACTAACACACAGACATGATGACAACCAAAAGCTGGGACTCCAAACACTGAATGCAGGACTTGAGGTGGGGAGGGTAGGAGGTGGGCAGAGGGAAGGTGCTGGGGCACAAGAGGCAAGAGTAAGAAACCCCTCCAAATGGGAGTGGAGTGCCAACCGCCCTGCCTCGTCCCAAACACCTGTCTCCAGGGCCATGGCAAGAGTCCAGTCCATTAAGTGCAGCGTGCAATACTAGCGCTTGGAGTCTCCTGTCCTCATCAATGAAGCGGTGTGGACGGGGTAGCAGTCACCTGGCAGGAGGCCGTGACTCCTGGCAGGCTAGTTGTATCGGCCCTTGATCATTGTGTTCAACAAGGGCCCCACCTGTAAAGAGACATGAGGAGCCAATCAGAACTGCCTGTTCCCTGGCCCTGGAGTTGCATGGGGTGTGTCTTGAGACACTGGATATCCAGTCAAGCACAGGGACAAAGTTTTCATTCAATCTTGTGAACTCTCTAATCAACTCTCTTCCTGAAGGTCAACCAGTATTCTGGGGCATGGCCTTCTCCTTGGGGGTCCATCTTGTACTACCTTCCCTCTCACAAAACCCTGCATCTTACTATAAAGCAGCATCAAACTGACAAATAGATGGTCAGAGGAGCTAATAGTCCCCAAACACCTCAGAGTGTGTCTGCATGTTTCTCCAATGTGTCTTAAGAATGTTGAATGCCTCTATATCCTCAACAAAAGGTCACCTACAATTGGGGCTAGTGCCATCTCCCAAACCCACAGGTATCTGTGGCTACTGAGGTTACCCACAGGAAGGAGGCAAGAGCATTACAAATACAAATTTACCCAATGGGCCACTGGTGTACCTGCATGGGAAGCTGGTCTCAATATTACCTAGAGTAGCTTTGGCACAGCTGGGAGAGTGCAAGGAGATGCTTTAGTGTTCGCTTCCTTTTCCAGAAGAATCCCCTCAGGGGTCCCCAGCTGGCGCACAAGCCCCATGGGGAACATTACTACCAGCATGGAACAGATTATAATTGATCCACCAGTCAAGCCCAGCTTTCATAAGAAAACAAGGATTTTCTGATCAAACCCATAACTTCTATGGGCAGAGAGGACACCAGATATTGAAACAGAGGAGCTATGAAGAATGTCATACCAATCCTGACTTTCCTTGGTCAACCCACCCACTGAGACACAGGAATGTCACCGTGGGGCAGCCACATACCTCTTGTGGGTTCCCCAAGGCCTCTCCAAGCATCTTCTCAATGTTTCTCATTATGGCCACTTTCTGATGAGCTTTGAGAGGATATTCAATTCTCTTAGGGGTGGGTGCCCCCTACAAAGGAAGCAGTTGCTCAGGAAATGCCTTTAGCTGCAGGCTTCACTGTCACTCCACTATTCCTAGTACTATTCTCCCCCTTCTAAGAAACCCGATTCAATCCTATCCCTCTTCATCTCCCCAGAGACCTGGGAATCACTTCCAGGGATAGCCAACCACCCCACCCCATCTAAAAAAAATGTATTACACCTATTTCACCCCAGTCCCAGTTCTGTCTGGAAGAAAAAAAAAAAAATCAACCAAATTTACCTTATACCAGAAGTTCACAGTGATGGTAATCCCCCCATTTAGTAACGACTCTATATGATGCCACCTGCAAGAAAACAAACAGGCTCCTGTTTACCACTGATACTTTTCAGAGGGAGGGATGAGTAGAGTCCAGTTAAGAGAAACAGTGAAGACAGTATCTGTATGCTCATCCTGTAAAACACACATGGGGTTAGAGGCAGTGGTATTCAGTATCCACATACCAAAGAGTCAAGCCACAAGCCTCTGGGATCTCTCTGGACTTGAGAAATTGTCATCCTATCCTCGAGATAGGGCTGTCATTTCCCCCACATTCAGTATGCTCACATCTAGACATGCCAATCTTCCTGTAGACCACATAAGACTAATCCTGCCACAACTCAGAAGGGATACAGACATGGCTTTCCAGGGAATGGGAAAGCAAGCCCCCAAAAAGCCCCCAGCCCTAGTCCCATCCTCACCAGTACATTGGGATGTAAAGAACATCACCAGGGCCAACCACTGTTTCATAACCAACCACGTTTTGGAAATTAGGGAACCTCTCGTAGTCAGGATTGTCAAAGTCCACCTAAGAGGTTCAAGAGGAAGAAACAGAAAAATCAGTCAATCACCAAATCTTTACCAGTAACTACTATGTGCTAGTTTGGTAGTTTAAAAAAAAAAAAAAGTCAGAATTTCTATCTATATCTAGCAGAAGATATAATGCACATTACACTCTTTCTTACAGAACAATGTAAGACAGTCCATGCTTTAAAGTTAAGTGATAAAGAATCCCAGGCCTCAGTTCTCCTGAGGTCAGAAGATCTACTCCACTGCCTGGTGATATGAGGAACTGGGACTTATCCTTCACCCAAACTTTCAGAAACTTTCTCCCAAAACCATATTCTAATCAGCAGACTTCCATATGAAGTAGTTAGGCAGCTTTCTCCTCAAGAAAGGCCACAAAGTCAACCATATACCTCACTTACATCCAGGAAATATATTAAGTAACATACCCCAATTTTATTCACCCTTCTTCTTATCAAAAAGAAATAGTATCCATGACAGAAGCAAGCAATGATTGAATCCAATGAAGACATATATTTTATTCCATGAACTTTTAAGCCAATCAACACAAAGTAACCAGAGTCCACCAGCATCAATAATGATGTCTGCCCCAAGAATTAGCTCTACAGGGCTGTTTATACTTACCCACATCTGGGGATCACCACAGGAGCCTGGAATATGTGAGCTATACTGTGAAAATATCCTCTGGGTTTGTCTATATGGCAAGACCAGCCTGTAATCCAAACCTGGCATACCAACACAAGCAAAGAGGAAGGAATTCCTAGAATCTAGAGTTCTATACACTCCTCAGACCACACACGCTTACCTGGCTCTGTCTATCACATGGGTGATGGACAGGGTATGGGTAGAGGCACTCAAACTGATCCGGAGGGAATAAGATGCATCGCTTGTGGCCTTTTATCTGAGCAAAGAAATTCTGTTGCTCATCATAGTGAGCAGGTGTCACATTTCCTGTTAAGAAGAAAGACACTTTCTTATCCAGAGTGGTGGCTCTATTGCACAGGCTAGAATATGAGATCCAGTGCTGGAGAGAAATCCAGCCTGTTCTCCCAGCTAAGAGTTCCAAATCAAAATTTTAGACAGAATCAAGGAAATTGCAATCACAACTCTTGGCAAATTAGGTGTTACAGTTTTATGGGTAGTAAGTCTAGCAAACATCACCGGTTAAAGGTCCACCATTAGCTGGCAAAGTAAACTTTCCTAAATGATGGCAGGTACCCTTATAGGAAGCAAGAACACGTCAAAATGATACTCACAAGTCTGGCAGGGCAATATATTGCTTATACTTGTACTCTTCTTGACTATGGCAAGAATTCAAGGGAAGCAAAACAGTTAGAAATGACAGAAATGACTGGTATCAACAACACATGTGTGATCTACTTCCAGGAGTTAACCAGTCATCTTAAGTCGTATGATATGTACTTGCTTTGGGTGTAGTTCTTTTGGAGCTCAAAGATTCTCAACCTTTGTTCCCACTTCAATACAACTGTTGAAATGCAACACTTCTCAGAGCAACACTGGGCTCACTCGTGCTGGTGATTCTCATCAGAGGGAAACATATCAGATTCCGAAGAGAGGTTGTATAATGTAAACAAGGCACATTATTTAAAATGCCACCTTGAAGTAGTTCCGCCCTAGCATGTATATGTTCCATCTACTCCTTTATAACTGGGATCATGTCTGTTGTTTGTTCTTTGCACAGTCCTTGAGTTGAACACACATCTCCGCAGGGCATGAAGTTTAGAAAAACATTTCCCAACTCTGCCTGGGTATGCCAAGACAGCTGCCTTCCTAGGTGCTGACAGTCCATGTGCATTCTCAAAGGAGAGCTGCTTTCTCATCTCTACCTAAGCGAAGCACTTCCCTGCACCCTACCACAGGAAAGGAAGGCAACAGAAAAACTGAGTCATGTAAACCAGAACTGGCTTCTTCCTTACAGGTCAATCAAGAGCTGGTTTCAAAGGGACAGGTTAAGTGTCAATATATAATCTGCACTGCTGGAAAGGACAATCAAAGAAGACACCAAAGAGCTTAATAGTGAATGACAACACAATTACCTTGCTAAATTGTTCAACCCAGTTTATTCATCATTTACTAAGTACCTACTATGGGCCTGATACTGAGCTATTGCTAGAAAAAAAAGTGAGATAATGACCCTGGTCTATAAGTATTTCTCCTCCTGACTGAAGTTTAAAGGCTTCTCTTTTTATTCAAAAGAAAAAAACGAAAGAACACATTCACATATTTGCTTGCGTATGCATAAAATTCTCTAGCAAGAAACACAAGCAACTAATAATTTGCAATATCTCCAGGGAGAAAACTGGGAGGCTGGGAGATAGCATGGAAGAGAGATTTATCACTACACGCCTATTTACACCTTTTGAATCTGAACCCCATGAATGTATTATCTATTTAAAAGATAAAGTTAGGGAAAGGTGGCTCACACTTATAATCCTAGCACTTTAAGAGGCCAAGACAGGAGGATCGCTTGAAATGGAGAGTTTGAGACCAGCCTGGGCAACATAGCAAGAACCCATCTCTACAAACAATTTCAAAAATTAGCTGGGCATGGGGGCACGCACCTGTAATCCTAATTACTCAGGAGCCTGAGGCGGAGGATCATTTAAGCCCAGGAGTTCGAGGTTGCAGTGAGCTATGATCATGCCACTGCACTCTGGCCTGGGTAACAGAGCATAACTCTGTCTCTAAAAATAAATAGGCCAGATGTGGTGGCTCATGCTTGTAATCCTAGCACTAGAGGCGGGAGGATCACTTAAGGTCAAGAGTTCGAGACCAGCCTGAGCAAGAGTGAGACCTTGTCTTTACTAAAAATAGAAAAAAATCAGCTGGGTGTGGTGGCACATGCCTGTAACCTCAGCTACTCAGGAGGCTGAGGCAGGAGGATCACTTGAGCCCAGGCGCTGGAGGTTGCAGTGAGCTATGATGATGTCACTGCACTCTAGCCCCAGGCAACAGAGTTAGATTCCATCTCAAAATTTAATAAATAAGTAAATATAAGGTTAAATTTTTATTGGAAAAATAAATTTCCCTTCTTTTACTGGAATAAAAATTTCCTGAACATAGATCCAATAGAGAGCAGCAGTACAGTTATGCACAACGTAACATTTAGGTCAACAATGGACTATATATACAACAGTGGTCCTATAAGATTATAATGCAGCTGCCCGATTCAGGTGTACAATTTTTCACACAAATACTTACTACTGAGTTATAACTGCCTACAGTATTCAGTACAGGAACCTGCTGTATAGGTTTATGGTCTAAGAGCAATATGCTATACCATATAGCCTAGGTGTATAGTAAGATACATCATCCAGGGCTTGTGTAAGTAAAATCTATGACGTTCAAAAACAACAAAATTGCTTAACAACACATTTTGCGGAACATAACCCTGTTCATTAAGCAATGTATGACTGTATTTCAGAGAGGTCCCTAATATCTCAGCATATGCACTCACACAGCAGCTGAGGCAGGGAAAAGGGAATTTCTTACAGTGCATGAAACTAGCTTAAAGAATTAATGTATACATTATCTCATTTAATCTTCATAAATATTCATGACATTATGTTTCTTCTACAGATGAGTAGGCTGAGGTTTAAGAAAGTCAAGTGACTTGTTCAAAGCCAAGGAGCTAATAAGTAGTAGAGAAAGGTTTAGCAATCAGGTTCATATGACTCCAAGCCATGCTGTTTTCTGAATGATTTCTTACCTTCCATGCCAATGAGCAGCAGGTTAGAGGTCAGCTGCCCCCAGCCACGCTTGCCTTGTTGTTTATTAATCCAGTTCCAGTTAAAACCCAAGAAGTCCATGACAATCTTTCTGCCCACGGTATCATTGAGTGTTTGCTGCAGATACAACCTATGTTCCCCCAGAAGAAAATCCCATTAGTGCACGCACACACATCCCTGGTATGGCCTCCCCACACCTGGAAATACAAACCAAAATCCACACCAGTATCTGCCACAGAGCACAGCTGTAGTCATGCAAATCTTAGCCAACACGAATTCTCACAGAACTGAATTCTTACCTGTCCTTCTTTGAGCTCTGTTCAATGCCAAACTTTTTACTTTAAAGCAGTGATTTTTAACCCTATATGGGTCAAAGTATGACTCCTTTAAAAATCTAAGGAAAATTCCCCATAAAAATGCACATATACACAGAACTTTCATATAATTTCAGATTCCTGGAAGCCTATCCACAGATCTTAGAATGATGAATCAGCCTGGCTCCAGAGACTCTCATTGCCTGAGACATCTCCTTTGGCCCTTCATGGCCACTGTGGTAGACTGTATTACTATTCACCAAGAGCTGGTTTCTTCCCTGTGGAAGAGTTATTCTTCCATACCCCCTTGAAGCCAGGCTTGCTTATTTAATTTGTTCTAGCCAATAAAATGTCCACATAGTGACTTGTATTGCTTCCAATTTTTATTTCTTTTTTTTAAATGAATCTAACATTATGAACATAACCAATTGCAAATTTAAGAACTGGCCTACACCACCACATCTCTTTCCCTCTGCCATGGCAAATGCAAAGTTCCAGACAGTAATGCTAGGGGCAATCTAGGTCCCAGAGTGAACAAGATGATGTAAGAACAAGATGATGTGACCCATGACAGACATGAAGCATGTGTGGGAAATAAGTCTTTGCTGTTTCAAGCCCCTGAGCTCTGGCTTGAAGCCTCGTTTATCTTAACTGATTCAGCCACCTGTCCTGCTGCAGCCTTCTACAGCTGAAGAAACACATCTCATCAGGTACAGGCCACAGGCTCCTAACATATCTGAGAAAGGTCAGAAGTTACTTACAGGGTGTGAAAACCCAGACACCCTTGATCAAGGCCCACAAGAGAAATTTAAGAGTGTGCAAACCTAAAGAAAAGAGACAGAAGCAGCTTTATGCTCGTCCTTAGAGCATTACTTCAAAAGGCTCAAAGGCATCTCACTGCCTAGAACTGTAATATTTAAGGCAACATTAATCAGAAATATTGATAGGCTGGAAACACTAGCTATCATTTTGGAGACATGGAAGGAACCCTCAAGATTCAAATGCAACTGCTCAGAAATTATAACATATGTATTCACACAAAAATTTTGCAAGTAACTTTGAAGAAGCTGGTAACAATCCCCAAACATGAATCTAAACAGCATTACTATTATATCTGGACAGTAAATGCTCAAAATAGCTCAAAGAGGATTCTAATACATTTTAACTCATAATTACAACAACCTGTACAATCATACAGTGGAGGTGGCTGGTACTAAACTCAGCTGATAGAGCAAAACATGCACAAAGTATACAATTTTCCTTGAAAACTCTTTAGTCACCCATCAAGTACAGATTACACTCATACTCAGTGAGGCAAAATGCTCTCACTGTGGGAGCCAAGAAACTTCAAGTGACTGAAGAACCAGAAGATTCATGTGTCTCATCTCATGCTCATGCTATGGCATATATTCATTCAATGGAATTACACACTTCATCAGTTTAAACTAATCTCTCTCTCAATGTTGGGTGAGTGTGTATGGGAGTGTGCAACGCATGCTGTGTTAAATTTTAATAAATTAATGCATGAAATGACTAAACGGAACCAGTATTTATAAGACATAATGGACAAATCACAGTTCATACTTTGAAAACTCTTCTAGTCAAATTCCCATCATTATGACAATGGCTAAGTGTCAAGAAAAAAAAAGATATTTCAAATCCATTCACCTAGCCACATACTACTGACAGCCTGAAGTATTCAGTGAAAGCAATTCCCCAGAGGCAATGTTACAGCATGGGATTGAATACTGTCTGAGACCTACATAAGAGGCTGTCGTCCTAAGTAGGAATAAAAGCAGAGAAGAAGAATCACTCTCCTATGTGTATCTCGTGTTTGCTATCGTGATAACAAAAACAAACCTAATCTATTCTTCCCTAAACTATCTCCTTTTCTCCAAAATCACAACAAACTATACAACTTTTCAGTGTAGCACTTTAGGACAAAGGCTGCAAACTGGCAATCTCACAACTAAATCCAATGATAGACATTTTTATTTGGCTCCCTGTAACTTTTAAAAAAAATTTTGAATTAGTTCATCACATTTGAAAGTCAAAAGATTTCCTAAAAAAATAGAAGTCAAAAGATTTTAAATAAAAATTCTGATTTTGAGGTCAGGTGCAGGGGCTCACATCTGTAATCTTTGTGCTTTGGGAGGCTAAGACAGGAGGATCACTTGAGCCCAACAATTTGAGACCAGCCTGAGCAATATATTATAGCAAGACCATATCTCTACAAAAACCAGTAAAATTAGCCAGATGTGGTGGCATGCACCTGGAGTCCCAGCTTCTCAGGAGGCTGAGCCAGGAGTATCACTTGAGCCCAGGAGTTTGAGATTACAGTGAGCTATGATGACACCACCGCACTCTAGCCTGGGCAACAGAGAGAGACTCTGTCTCAAAAAAAAAAAAAAAAAAAAATTACTGATTTCAAGTTTCTCTTTAAAAATCAGAATATCTGGCAACGCTAGGACTGCACTCCCAAATGGAAACAGAGTTAAGCAATGACTTCTTACTTTGACCAGGGCATATGTCTTCAGCTTCATCATAACTTCCAACGAGATAACTTCACTCATTTCATTCACCCACTTGACCATTCTAGGTAATTGTGACTCTCATTTTATGAGGACAGAGAAGAGAAACTAGAGATTCACAGTTCAAATCTAATTATCCCTCATCCCTCAAGCTAGAAAACTAGCTGGCTGTAGCCCTGAAAATCCCTAAGAATAACTCAAACAGGCTGGAAGAGCAAACTATTCACTCAACAGGAATCCAGGCCGGGCGGGCGCAGTGGCTCACGCCTGTAATCCTAGCACTCTGGGAGGCCGAGGTGGGCGGATCGTTCTGAGCTCAGGAGTTCGAGACCAGCCTGAGCAAGAGCGAGACCCCGTCTCTACCAAAAATAGAAAGAAATTAATTGGACA
>CAUYSK010057465.1:0-69601 GCA_963575035.1 Avahi laniger
AATACATAAGTATTTAAAGTTAAAAAAAAAATCCATGTATTCCCTAAAATCTCTTGGGTCTTATTGTGGTATAAGGCAAGCTTGGGAAACTATGCTAATGTAACCCCAACTGCTCAGTATCTGGCAAACAGTATGCTTTCAGCAAACCAGAGCTGAAAGTGGAGATTACAAAGACCTACCTTGCTTTTGGCTTCTATACGCAAGACACGACTAGTCTTTGTGATCGGGTCTTCATGCCCAGTTTCCTCAAACAGTTTGCTTTCTGCAAACTTATATGTGTAATATTTTGGGGGACGTATTGGAGAACAAAGCTGAAAGGCGCAGTTCTTTGGGTCATAATTTGAATCCATTATGAATCCACAGGCCCAAGGAGGGAGCTAAAGAAATAAAACAGTTATTTTTACTCTTTATCTAGATACTGAGTATTATATTATTAATTAAATTTCTGAGTCCACTCCAGACAAGATGATGTGGACATCTAGTTTACTTTCTATTATCACATTATGCCTCATTTAATGATCACTTTATCACAACAAAATATATTTCAAGTAAAAAACAAACTCTACGTTAATGACCAATAAAATAAAAAATTATAGGAAAATGATTTAGCATGATTCTAGATTTATATGAAATAGCTTTAACATAAAAGTTTATTTTGGGGTACAAGCTTGGCAATAAAATAGCAAAATGGTTAAGAATAAGAGCAAATCAAATAGTAATTCTAGAACACAGCGACATCTCCAAGATCTCCATTCTCACGGAACATGAAGTCTTTCGCATGCGTGTGTTTTTAATAATTTACCCACAGTCCTTACCCTGCTGCCTGGACAGCTGCAGTGATGACAGTTATTATTCCAGAGCTACAAACGGGCTCAGCAGCACTGAAGCGTTGACAATCTGTCTCTAACTTTAGCTCCCAGGCTAACCGTTGTGCGGAACAAAACCTTTCCTGGCACATCTACTCTGAGAGACTCATAGCTATTATGCTTAAGATTCTTAACTTTAAGAAAAAAGGAAAGGAATCAAAATTTATTCTCTTAGAGCAGCAGGGTCCAGCTTTAAGCCTTCTACTAACATCTCTCTACACCTTTTAAAGAACTCTGGTAAGCAGGCTGTCTGAGGGTTAGAAATGGTACTGAGAGTCAGAACATTAAAAGAAAATTGCCTTTCTTTTCCTGAGTAATTGTATAAAGAGCAAATTCCTTAGAAAATCAGAGGCCCAGCAACATGACTGGTGGGCACTGTTGAAAAACGGTAGATGGGGGATGTGTGCATAAAGAGTGTACTATTTCACCTGCAGAAACGACAGCCAAAGAGTTTATGTTCTCTGAACAAATTTCTTCTAATTAACCCAAAGAATCTATTTTCTTGAAACACTAATAAAGGCATACATTTGCAGCATCTCTCTGAGTTCCTGATTTATTCTCCTTAGACTATTACTTTAAAGGAAAATTTGTCTATTCTAATGTAAGACATAACTAGAGAAAAAACGCGTAAACATGTAAATTGATAAATCTGGTAGCATAACTGCAAGCGAGCAAACTAAGACCTGAGAGGTTGAAGCATTGCTGCGAACCTCATAAGCAGGCCTCAGAGTGAAGGTACAAGTTTCCTGAACCCACAGGCACATGTTTTTCTGCCCTTTGGTGAGACTTCAAGACAGTTTCCACATGACCCATGCAGTAAACTGTCTTAGCTTTAGAACAAGGGGTTCCAATAAATCAAAAATTCTCTTGGGTGTTTTTCCAAAACTAAGAGGACCAAGGTTAAAGTTTTAATCATAACAAAAACCACTGCAAGGCTCCGGACTTTTTAAAGTTTGTCCAGTTGATGCATAAATAGGTATTAACTATCTTAAGGATATCTTAAGCCACATTTCCTATTGCGATAAACTTGCAGCGTATCTGTGTATATTAATAAACAGCACCCAAAAATAAGTTGGCCAGGTGATACAGACATCCCTTAAATATCTGACAGGAACAGATTCAATTTAACACTACCACCAAACTACAGTTGTTTCATTGAAAGAATGCTTAAGACATACATGCTGAAAGAAAATGGGCCTGGGGATGCAGACTCCTCTTCTAAATAAAATAAATGTTAGCACAGAGCAAAAATGTACCAATTTGCTTCAATTAAATATCATAACTTCTTTTTGTGGGGGGAAAAAAGCTACCAGAAAATATTACAGTGATGATATGATGACCAAGGATAGGAGCCAAATATATGGAAGGTTTTACATTTCTACTGCTCTTTTTGAACTCTTTTTGAGTTTAAAGATCTTTTAGTCGAGTGCCTACTAGGCAGAGATGTTACATACAGAAATACTATATAACGCACTCATGGTTTGGTTAAAGATTTTTGTCCTTTGTATGTGGTACTGTCTATGGATGTTAATCAATGTTATCCAGGTTCATGATAAGGTCTGATCTATAAAATTCTCTATAAGTAATACCTGGAATATAATATGGTATTTGATTCCATTTGATGATGACCTAGAACATTACAAAAGGCATAATAGGTACTATAGTTTGGGAAGAGTCAAGAAATGAAAAGATATAGCTGCAGTCCCCAACCCTGGGGTTGCAGACCAGTACCAGTCTGTGGTCTGTTAGGGACCAGGCTCCAGAGCGCCCCCTCACCCGCCCATGAAACTTAAGAACAGGGGTGAGGGAGTGCACAGCAGGAGGTGAGCTCTGGGTGAGGAAATAAAGCTTCATCTACACAGCTGCTCCCCATTGCTCGCATCACTGCCTGAGCTCTGCCTCCTCCCCTCCCCTGTCCTGTCTGTGGAAAAATTGTTTTCCATGAAACAGGTCCCCGGTGCCAAAAAGGTTGGGGACTGTTGAGATAGAGGGTATAGAATAAATTAAAGGCATGATATTTGTTCTAATGGAAATTAAACCATGGAAACTAAAGCGTATCTTTAAAATAGTAATACTTACAAAAAATGTAAAAGGTCCTATTTACTTAGAAGTCACGTCATATTATAGCAGAGTAAACTTTATATGACATTCTTAATTTTCTTGACGCAGAATTTTGTTGTAATAAATGCATTGCTAGAAATTATACATTCTTTCTCATCCCTATTCATAGAGATTGCACTAAGGATAGATGCTCTGCCTGTGTTCCATTTAAAGATGTCTGAATTTGGGATCAATTAGCAAGTGAAAAGAAATACTCTGAATCCATCAGATGAAAACAATAAGAAAATCCCTGAAGTCAATCACCATCTATGTTTTAGGATACTTATACATAGGAGACTGGACATTACATTCGATAATTTGATTTTAGGGATTAACTGGAGAATTTCAGTTATTTTAGGCTCTCGTTATTTCTTATTTAAACCAGTATAACAATCTCGAAACCAGTTTCCGTGCCCCTTATCTTTTTGCTTCGGTCTACCCTAATATGGCTGCCAGATAACCATATTGAATATAGATAGCTTCACTCCCAAACCACTGCCCTACTCACAAACTTGAAATGTTTCCCCTTCACAATTTATGCATCTATTCCTCATACCAACAGTCAAAAACCATCAAATCGTATCTTTATCCCCTAGAAATGTATTCTGCTTCAATAAAATGGAATTATTAGCAGTTTCCTGAACACTTTCGGAACTTCTCCAGCACAGAGCTTCGTTTGATGGCTTTCTCATCCTGGAATACCACATCCTTCCCCACCTGTCGAAATCCTATCTATCTTCATTGGTTTGTTTCAAATTCAACCAACTTGACCAAAAGCTTTCCTAAGCCTTCTTTCTCTCTTTTGAGCCCCACAGCATATTTTGTTTTTGATACTACTTGTTTAAATCCACATTATACTTAATCTTTGTGTACTTGTCTAATCTTATGATAAACTGTATTTTCCGTAAGGATAGATATTTTGTCTTATTATCTTTCCACTCCATAATGCCCAATACAGCATTTTGCTCGTAGAAGTTTGATAAACAGTCACTGAGTTGATAGGAATTACGTCTTAACAAGAATTTTGACAATACTGGAGTTAGAGAGGTATAAGTGGTCTACATTGCTTGCTGGTCAGTCGGCTCAATAATTCTTCATATCAAGCACCATGGAGGCATCCTCTTCTCTTCGTGCCTGCTACCTTACATGTGAATGCTGCTTTAATACTGGACAATAAGGTTGCCATTCACCTGTTTTAGCAAGTTCACTTGTGGAGGCAGATTATCCTTCCTGGCACCCATAGGCAGTGTCAAGTAGTCAGCCTGCCAGGCAGACGTGCCACCATCACACTTCTGTGCTGCTGTGGAGACCACTGCCACACCCACATTGAAAGAAACCAAACTGATCTCCTCACATTCCCCTTGGATAAGAAAACTGGCAAAGAGAAGACGATGTAGCCACAAGCGTGCAGTGATCAAAACACGATGGATGTGACTACTATCCCTACTGGGGATGTGGGATGGGGAAGCTTAGCAGTAGGTGGTTAGGCTCTAGTTGCCAAGTTGGCCTGACTTATTGCTATACCTAAAATTGTAGAGATATGTAAAAAGAGAATATAATGGCACTTTACTTCTGAAGTCCATGCTGTAAGAGAGTTATTTTAAGTAAAACTGCATTAAAAGCAAGGTCCTCCAAGTGACTCTAAAATAAACTTCCTAAACCTGAAAAAGCATGAGCAAGTATGCTAAATTCCATTTAAATTAAATTCCTTTTGAGAAAAAGAACATTGCTATTATTCAAAATTTAATGTTCTGTTAAGCAAAACTGCATATATATTTTGATTAACAGTATTATCTTTTGAAAATTAAACATACCTTTAGAGACCGAACTGAATCATCTGCCAGACCAATCACATTAACATAAAGTAGATTGCTGTGCTTGAGGAATAGAACACAGTGATCCTTAAACATGTCCATGTCTATAACTTTGGTATTTCTCTTCATTGTGAAAAACAAATCCCAATTCATAATTGCAGGGGTATCAGCTGCTGTTCTCATTAGCTGTACAAAACAAAGTTAGAAGAGATCTAGGTAACAAAACATGAAGGCTATAGCATCCAGAGATGAAGTCACAGAAAACTAGACTATACTAGTCTTCACTATTTCATGAACAGCTGCAGGAACTAACTGCATCAGGGATAAAGTGTGACTATCATCACATGAATGAGCCCAGGCTAGCCTGCTGGATGATCAGACACTATGACCCAGTGCTTAGCTGCCAGCCGAACACTGGACATTCAAGTGAGGCAATGACAGCCAGCTGACTATGGATGCCTGAGTTAGCCTAACTGACACCAGCAGAACTGCCTCGCTGAGATCAATCCAAATTGCCAATTCACAAAAATCACAAGTTTATAAAACTGTTCTTTTAAGCCACTAAGTTTGGCTTTGATACATATAATCAGGATAGAATATGTTTTATTTACTAACCTCTTAGACACAATTAAAATACATAGAGGCATTAGTTCTAAGAAAAGAGAAATGGGATTGGTATGCATAGGAAGCTAGCATCAATTTCTACACTTTAATAAAAGCCTACAAAACAATGAACTCTTAGAGCAAGAGTTAGCCCAAATGGGGACAAGGAGAATTCAGGATTACCTTGAATTCTGTAGGCTCTCCAACATTAGTGAGAATGTATAATTCATCATCTCTGTGTTCAACATAGTAAAGGACCCCACGTATTCGCTTCTGGATAAGTACTGGTGGGTCCCAAGGACTCAGGCCATCTATCAACCACACTTCAGAAGTGGTCTTGTTCATAATATTCATGGTGAGGAAACGACTGTCTTTTGTAAGATAAAGGAAAATAAAGTAGCTAGACAGAGAGAGAGAGAAACATGAGATCCCAGTAAATTTCAGTTGCATGCTACCTTGTTAATGACATTATCTTAGAGGTAGTCAGTAAACATGTTAATTTTTTTTTTTGATTGTACAGCCCAGCAAGCTGAGAAAGTAAACATGTTAATTTATAATGCAGAAAGAAAATAAAAATAATTCCTTAGTGAATATTGTTTGTAAATTTAACAACTGGCTATTATTTTCCTTATTTCCACCACAGAGGCAAAATCATTTATTTCTAACATTTTATCATAAACATTTCTCAAACACACAGAAAAGTTGAAAGAACTGTAAAGCGAACACCCATATACCCACCATCTAGATTCTATCATTGCTAACATTTTGCTGTATTTCCTTTACCACATATCTATGCATTCATTGATTTATCTTTATGTGGATGCATTTCAAGATACACTATAGACATCATCTCTCACTTTAATCACATTAATACATAATGTGGCTTTTTGCTGAGAGAAGAAATAAACTTTCCAGAGGAGATATGAAATAATAGGGAAGAAAAGGGACACAAAGCTTATTCTTGTTGTGTTCTTTCTCTGTATGTGTATTGGATTTTTCCTCCCCTTTCTTCCAGTTTTACAACAAAATAGAATGTGAGGAAAAACCCTCACAATATCACTAACTTAACACATTTAAAAGATGAACTATTTTACTTTTTCTACCCTTCCTTCTAAGGTTTATTTGCATTTCATGCATGTCTTTAAAAAGACTTATAATATAGATACAATTTTTGATTCTGCATTTATTTCAAATAGCAATATTCTCCCTATATTAGTTAAAAGTCTTTATGATTATTTTTAATGGCTACCTAATATTACATCAGGTTGAATTATAATTCTTAAAAATTCAGATTTTAATGTTTCATTATAATAAAGAATATAACCTTTCTTGACTTTTATAATTATTTCCTTAGGACAAATTCTTAGGAATGGAAATACTAATATAATGATTGAGAGTATTTTTATGACTTGATAAATACAACCAAATAATATCGTAAGAGCATGGTACTACTGACATGCTGGGTGGCTTTAAATGTTATATTTACATTTTTCCTTATTATAAAAGTAATCTATACTCAAAACTGTCAAGAAGCATGATAACCCTGAATCCCTTTGCCCAGAGATAATCATTGCTTATATTTTGCTAAAATTTCTTCTGTATTGGATCACATTACCATGTTTATTTGCCAACTGCATGTCTTTTGTGAAATGTCTGTGTCCATTTTAAACTTGTAATGTGTTTAAATTATTTGTATATAAATAGCTCTTTACAAATTAAAGGTATTAATTTGTCTTTTTGTTGAAAATACTTTCCTCCATTTTGCTGTCTAGATTTTAATTTACTTGCTTAGAAGAAACAGCTTATCCAAGATTAACCAGACAACATGTGGAAGAAATGACTAAAACCACTTGCCAGACAGACTAGAAGGATTCATTCCAGGCTAATTCCATTTGTTACATGAGGATTTAGGTTCTGCCACAAAGGAAGAGCAGCGGCTGAAGAGTTAGCTGCACAATTTCATTTAATTCTTTAACTGTCTGTGGACTTCAACAGACAAATTTCTAAAAAAGTTAAAGCAATACCTCTCAAATTCCTCTTACTTGAACTTTCTAAACTGTCAAGTGTTTGGTGTGGCTTAATACATTCAAGGTTATGCCGAGCCTGCCTCACTGGGATCTCTGGGGTTTGGATCCCCAGAGTCTTTGGTGACCAGGCTGCCTCCCAGGCTTTCCTTATTTAGCTCTGTTCCTGGTACCTGGTGGTAGGACCACACTGTAAATCGTACACTGAATAATAGCATTTGCACCAGAAAAAAATATTTTTTTGTGGGGAAAGGGCTGTTTTTCAGTAACTTAAAAATTAGGTCTTTTAATTCTGTCTAGATCTTTCCCTTCAGAATCTATATAATACTGCTTTCCTAATAATGTGTTAATTAAATGGCTCTGGAAATATTTGAAAATGGAAGAATTGATATTCAAAATGTACCAATCTTTAAGAACAGAATAGCAGGCATTTTCCCAAAACAAGATTTTTGGAGGCACTCTAATATCAAAATAGAAAACTAGCACGGAACAACCAAATTTACTGAAGTACTGGAAACAAAGTAGATGAAGAACCTGGCTGGTGGGGGCTCTTTCTGGCCACATTTTTACCAAAATCTTTTTCCGAATCAGGTACCCAGAACTTTTTAAATAAATTATAAAGTCGGGTAGTGAACTTTACCTATGGATCAGTTTTATGAGCTGGAATGATATAATAATGTAATTTCTCTACCTCTATTTTTTAATATAAACTGAATATTGTACAAGATTTTCTTTAAGGTCTTTTTCAGCTCTGAGATTTTTATGAAATGAAGAGTTAGTTTTCTTGTTTTGGGTTCCAATGTCACCATCATAGATTTAAGATTAAATTCTACTTTTTTTCTTAGAAAATTTATTCAGACATTGTTCAAACTACACTGTTAAATGACATATGAGGTGACAGGACCCTCGTAGTAAGGCAAAATTTGTTTGTCGTATATCATTTGGAAAAGTATATCTGGGTAAGACTCAAGAGATTTTGTAGGATAAATTTATCATCATTTCCTCCCATGCCTGGTTAAGTGGCTATGAGCCCTATAATTTATAAGGAATTATAGAAAATTAGCTTTAAGGAAGAGTTACCAAAGAGTACTGGGAAACGTAAATTTCAAAGGCCCAAGGACACCATGGCTCAAAGCAAAGCAATTTAAAATTCAGATAATCCATATGAAATGAGTAGTGAGTGAATTCTGTGCAAATGACACCATGGTATTCTAGTTATGACTTATGAGAGATTTATAATTTCTGTATGGCAACTCTATTAAGTGTTTTAACAATTCTTCTCATGCGTCACAGTCCAGAGAGGATATTAATAACTCAGCATTTGCAGTCTAATGATGTATCTGTGTTTACTCTGGAGTATGAACATAATCAGACTCCAAGTTTGAATACAAACAACTAATAAAAGAATGATCATCTTACCGTTATACCTCGTTGCAACAAAAATCAACATTTTAAGTCAACCAAGATCGGCCCTTTAAATAACTGGAAAAATTATTCTAAAGAAAAAGATTTAATTGAATCATTCTAGTACCTTGGGTCTTTTTCTGTGTAAAAACGTTCATTACGTTTATTATCACCAAAAGTGGCTCGATATACATCATGACAACGAAGGTTCCTCTGGAAGGTGTAGAATAAAACATCTTCTTCTTCTTCATCCTTTACCCATTCTGAAAGAAAATAATTAAAGAATTATACATAGCCACCAGTATACAGTTTAAAAAAAAGAGGCACAGCACATTCTAATTTTGAGCGCCAAAGATAAGAGATGTGCAAGTCTATCCCCTAGAAATCGAAATATAACATAGGTTTGACTGTTATCTAACCTGTGTTATGTATAAGCCAGAGAACTTTCCATGGAATAAAACACTACTACCTCGGTTCTAAGTTTTTAAGTAGTTATCAGTCTTAGTGTACTCAAATTTTTAAATAAGAGTTAAATGTTCAACATTTAAGAATGATATTGGTAAAGTCACATTTGCTTTCAGGAGATGACTTGTATCTAAATCTACAACTTGAAACTTGAAGTCTAAAAAGATATTGCATCTTTCTCTCATGTCTGAATCTTTTCTGTCTGCCTTCAAGCCACAGGATATCTCCAACAACTGAATACATTTTAATGCTGGTTCTTGATCTCACTAGAAGCTGTAAATGAAGTTTGCACACAATTACATCATGACTACCACTTTTTGACAGTGATTGTAAGTCAAAATTTTAGAGGTTAAATTGTACAAAATGTCTTAGAATCCATTAGATAGGGTATCATTTCAATTCATTGCTAAAGTATTTAAATAATGGAGAAAATGATGGCAGAAAATAAAAAGGAAGGACCAAGTATGAACATGTATTACTACTCAATAATAAATGATAAAATTTAAAGTTAGTTCTGTTATTAAAAATGTCACAGCTTCCACTGATGACTAAGTTCATTCAACACATTCTAAAGTTCTTTAGCGGTGACTTTGGGCAATTTGCTGTAATAAATCTTTAATATGAAATTAAAAAAATATATCCAAGCTTAAAGTTGAATGAAATATTAAGATGCAACTTATGTGCAAAAATCTATTCTAAATAATAAATTGGCAAAGAATTAAAAATATATCGAAATACAATGTACATCTTGGAGTCTGATTATAATGCTTCTAAAACATGAGCATTATTTAAAAATTATTCATTTAGATACACAATTAAAGAAGGAAAGGTCTCCTGAATGAAAGGCATGTAGGAGGATGTGGAGTCGACAGGGATAAATGGATCAGGCACTCACCATCTCTTTCATTCACATGGCCAAAAAATAATTTCAAAAGTATGGGAAATTCTCTTACTATTGTCTTTTTAACACAGAAGACTATTTCAGTTGTTGGCTTACCAAAACTGGACACATTTGGGAAAGAAGCTTCCATTATAGGCTGATCACTGAGCTTCACGACTACACAGGTAGATGCTTCAGAATCCTCAGTTCTTATCTTGGCAGCCACGTATTTTTCATCCGGAGCAACTCTGATACAATCAATGAAGGGCTGGTCTAACTTTAGTTCCTCCAGATTGAATAAAACTTCATAATTATCATTGTCTGCTGCATAAAGAAAAATATATGAAAGAGATAATTTCACAAGATGTTCCTTTTTGTTTGTTTGGTCTTTTTTGAAACAGGGCCTTGCTCTGTCACCCAGCCTGGAGTACGGTGGCATGATCATAGCTCACCATACCCTCAAACTCATAAGCTCAAGTGATCCTCCTGACTCAGCTTCCTGAGTAGCCAGGACTACAGGTGTGTGTCACCAGGCTTCGCTAATTTTTCTTATTTTTTATAGAGATAGGCTTTACTATTTGTCCCAGCTGCTCTCAAACTCCTGGCCTCAAGCACTTCTCCTGCCTTGGGCTCCCAAAGTGCTGGAATTACAGGTGCCAGCCACGATGCCCAGCCCCATGAGATATACTTAAAAAAATTTTAAACTGTAATTTCCATGTTTTAAATTAGCACTCCCATTCTATAAGAGGCCATATTCTGGCTTCCTTCAAAAATGATGGCAGCTTGACTTGCATGTAAACTGGCATAAGTTATTTAATATTATCTTATGCTATTCAATATTATTCTATGCATCAATCTATGAGTTATTTGATATTGTTATAGCCTATTATTTACAGACTATATAGAACCTAGACTATAAGAGAATAAAAATGACATTAAATTATATATGTAAAATGCCTAGCACAGTACCTGAAGCATAGTAGATGCTCAAAAAATGCTGGATCCCATTTTCATTCTCCCTGCATGAACTTTTGAGTGTAATTGTTAACTATATTTTAGCAAACCCAGTTATTAAAAACTAGTCATTCAAAAAAAAAAGAAAATTCAGAAATAACTTTTAAAAAATATTTTCTACACTTTTGAGAAATATCAAATTTCCTATAAAAAATGTGAAATCTGAAAAATTGGAGCATGTTAAAAGGAAAAATCGTGGTATACCTTCTTCATCTTTGCAACGAACCAAGCAGGAACCTTCTTGATAATAAACGAAACCACCATGTTTAATCTGACAATGAAAAGAAATGGTTTGTTTAATAATAATTTGATTAACCTTTTAATTGTCTGACTATTCAAAATGAAGAATGAAATCTCATATAAAAAATAGACCTGTTAAAGTATAATAATGAACACATAAGAAATCTAAAATGGACTACTTTTCACAATATAGTTGGTAAGATATGGTTTTCATATATTCATGATCACTAGAGAGGTTTCTAATACATAAATACAAGAGAAAATAAAGAAAAGGTATAACAAACCCTATGTCAGTTTTCAGGACTGTACAAATCACTTTAGCTATATTTTGGAAACATCTGATATCTTTTTTTTTTTTTGAGACAGAGTCTTACTCTGTTGCCTGGACTAGACTGCTGTGGCATCACCCTAGCTCACAGTAACCCCAAGCTCCTGGACTCAAGCAATCCTTCTGCCTCAGCTTCCCGAGGAGCTGGGACTACAGGCATGCGCCACCATGCCCGGCTAATTTTTTCTATATATTTTTTAGTTGTCCAGATAATTTCTTTCTATTTTTAGTAGAGACAGGGTCTCGCTCTTGCTCAGGCTGGTCTTGAACTCCTGACCTCAAGGGATCCTCCTGCCTCAGCCTCTTAGAGTGTTGGGATTACAGGCATGAGCCTTTGCGCCCTGCCCTAACATCTGATATCTGTATAGTGAATTCGATTAACTGAAATCAAGTGGCATGTTTAAGATAATCCAAAATGATGCAGATGGGGAAACTTACTTAGACTAGCCAGAAAACCCAGTCAATAAGTTTCTGAGATTCTTTCCTTTAAAATATGTTGTGATCACCACCTGTACAGTCTTGATTTGATTTTACACAAAATATCTCATACTCTGTGAGGTGACAAATACAGAGAATTTGAGATTGAGGCAATGAATATTACCCATGCATGAATAGTGCTCTTGTCTAACAACTACATATTAAATGCAATTGATTGATATGATTTTGGTGGCTTAAGACACATTTATTACCTGCTAGTGAGTGGCATAATTTAAATCTGGAAATCTTGATTCTTAACCTACTGTTATTACCATTTTGCTATGTATGTGATTTTCACTTATATTATAATCTGTGATTCTGTTTTCCAATCTTATTGAAAAATTTTCAATATGTATGGTTAATCCATTTCATTTGACTATTTGTCACTGTGGTAACCATAAAATGGTTAAACAAATATTTGTCTTTCCTGGTATTATACTACTTAAAGTGAATTTCCTTTTATTAAAAAAAGTAGACAAACTAATCGAATACTTTTCAAATAATAAGGAAATATGAAATAGTTTGATTTTAATTTCTCCTTGGAATAATTTAAAAATTTTAAAAAATCAGAACTGGCTGTTCTCCAAAGCCAGAATTAAGATATGCTGGGAAATTCACCTTAGTATTGATCTTTACATTTATTTTAAGGATCACACTCTGCTTATTCTTTGTTCTTTAAGTTTTTCAGCACATTTTAAAGGCCAAAAGCAGTACAATTTTGATGTGGGATTATGTCTATAAATCACATTGCATTTTGATGCGTAATATTGAAAAATTTTTTTTTTTTAAAGACATAAGATATCCTACCTCCGCATTGATGATTTCATATTCTTCTTGTGGCTGTGTTTCTAATTTTGTTCTCACTTTTTCAAATGCATCCATATTCTTTGAAAGAGATTTTTCGTTTTCTTGTTTAATAGGTAGAAGATCCTGGAAAAGGTTTTATTGGTATGATCAAAATATTTCAAACTAGGAAAAAAAAACCTTTGCTTTTTAAAGATGATTTTTATTTCCTTTTCATGTAAGTATTACAATGTTAGGTCTATACCTATGAAATAATATGTGATTCACAGATTTTAAATGCTCTTTCTTTAGCTCATCAATAAAATGATCTTTTTTCATTTAAAAAATATAAACAAAGAAAATAAGGTAGACACTTGATGGTTATACTATTATTTTAAATGGATAAATCTTTAGGATGCAGGAGTACTAAGAAGCTCTGGAGAATGTTCAGAAATACTATGGAAAAAATTTATACACAATTAAGAAGAAAGGGAAATTCCATGAATTTTTACATTTAATAGTCAGGAATAAGAGGTAGAAAAATAAGTCTTTGAGTTTTGTAAGTACTTTAGTACCTACTAAAGAAAGGAAAATATCAAAGAGAGAGGAAGACATTATCGTTACTAATAAACAAATTATTTTATTCACAGTCAGAGTTATAATAAAATTTTCCTACTTTATTAACCATAATTTTCTTCTCTTGTGATGATAACCCCCAAAACACAACTGTTTATCAAAAAGAGAATTGATGCCTTATAAAACAGGGCTGCCTTTTCAGTTTAAGGAAAAAATAATATATTCACTTTATGAAAGAAAAAATAAGGAAAAAATAATGGAAAATTAATCAACATAAGTAGAGATATAGATGAAAGCTAAATAAGCACTCACTGTGTCTTACTGGGAATGTCTAAGAAGCTGAGAGCTTTAGTTGACCTCCAGTGAGCAAATAAGCTACAAATCAATAAAATTTGGATAAGGCAAAACCTTAGTTGTCAAATAAAAGTATTTAATAATTTGACACTTCACAGGTTTGCCTTGTTTAAGCAAAAGAATTCTAGCCAAGATTTTCAACTTTAGCTCTCTGCCAAAGATGACAGCTGTACAGTGATTTGTACCAGAAGGGGCACTAAGCCTTTGGTAAGGATCTCCAACAGCTGGAAAATATTTATTGCACAAGTATGCCCATGATACTTTACCAACATTGTAGAGAATGTAAGTTTATAAATATAGATTATATGACAAAGAGTTTACGATCTAAAATTAAACACAAGGATAAAACAGAAAAATACCAAAACAAATTAAATAGAAAATTAATCATTTTCACAAAGGTTTTCCTTTCAGATTTTTAGGGATGCTTTATAATTTGGATTAGATTCAAATGATCAGTAATGGTGGTTGTGGTAGTCTGAATCATTCAGCCTCTACTTCTAATCATATAGTTAATTTTTTGAGTAATTACTTGAAGTCCAAACACCAGAGGCTATATGTTTACTTTTCATTTGTTTTTTAGCATTTCTAGAAAATCTATGGTTTATCTTTAGAGTAGTGAGGCAAATGTCTATATCAATAATCCCCTCATATTATCCAAAAGAAACATTAAAAGTCATAAGATCACTAGAAATCTATCCTGAAATTATAATATACCAATAGGAGCTGCTTTTTTATTTCCAGATATAGGTTTGCCTGTTCTGTAATCCTCATTAGAACTTTTGAAATAGAGTCAGGATAGCTATGAGAAGTACCTTTCTCTACTACCCTGAAGCTTCTAGCACATTCTACATCATGGAGCTGGGCTCTGCCACTTTTAAATACTCATTCTTACTGAGCGCCATGGTCGACATAGTGCTAAAGGCAACACGGCTATTTCCAATATTTGTCCTTTTAGTTAAATTTACTTTACATTCCTGATTAACTTTTTCTGCCATAAATCCAAATGCACTGAATTTATCTGAGTCAAAATAACCCGGAAAGCAATAGGATTTTTGACTGCCTTAATGAAATGGAAGTAGAATTCAAGAACTTTCTAAAAAATTCCTCAAAAGGAATTACTCCCAAGGAAACTGAAATTTTATATAACATTCATAAAGTATTCCAAGTTGCTTTTGATTTTTGTTCTGTCCCAAGAACACTCACTGTTTTAGGTTTTCATTTCAATTTCAGCAAGCATTATCATTAGGGCACAGAGCTAAAGTTATCCATTATAGCCAGGTATCTTAATACTTTAATAGTCTAGTTGTTTCAGGAGCATATAGTACTTAACGGAGCTGAAGTAAGGATGGCTTTTAACTTTAAATTTTAAGAAGGTTTACATGTACAGTATTTATGCAGTAGAGGAAAAAAGAAGCACTCCTTCCCACCTCCCAAGTGGCCATTTTAACAATGAAAACTGTTAGAAAACAGAATGGAATGTGTAATTTTATTATGGCAAAAATGCTGAACTCTAAAGACAGAAAAATGGTAAAGTAGAAAGACACTGGACAGCCTTTTAGTCAAGACAGTACCACCAATAAATGGCTAATTCCAAGCCTGAGGCAGGGAGAATACAACGGAGGCTTGGGAAATCTTTTGCCAGAAAGTAAGGAAATGCACAAAGATTAACGGAGACATGTTGAAAAGACACAATGACCAGTACAAAGGAGTTCCTATTAGCCAAATTTGGGACAATTTGAGCATAAAAAAGAATAATGACTATAACTGATTATAATATACCAAAAAAATTAAAATCCACAATAATTGAATAATTAAATAATCCACCAGCAAAAAACCCCACCAAACCAAAATAATAAAAAAAAAGATGGAACAACAACGATTAAAAAAGGAAACTCTTCTATACCAGCTAATAAATGTAGAAAGAATAATATAATTAGAAAATAATCATTTAGCAAGCCCCAATGAAACAAATGATTTGGGTAAAGATCATTAATGGTTGTTAAGCTCAGGTTAAAGAATGTTGGGCAACACAACATTCTCATGGTACCAATGTACTACCCTATGGATTCCTTACTGATTACAAAGGAAATAATGTCCCTTTAACAACAGAGAAAGCTAACAGTTATCACTTTAACCAAAATGATTGAATTTAGCATCATTAGTAGTAGGACAAGCTGACATTATGTCTCCTGATAATGCAACATGAAGCGTTACCTGAAGGAAAACAGAAAAAGAGTAAATCTAAAGGAAGTAGAAGAAAATAAAATTAATTTGTTTCAGTGAAAGTGCTAACAAAGAAACTGAAAAGAAAATCAAATATGAAGTTGGTTCATTTAGAAACCTATTAAAATGACAAGTATACTGCAAAACTGGTCAAGAAAAAAGACACATAAAGAATATGAGAAATGAAAAGGGTGGCATAATTACAGATACGAGAGATTTAAAAAAAATAATAAACATCTTTGTTAATAAATTTGAAAATATAGATGAAATGAATAATTTTCCAGAAAGAAAAAAATTACCAAAATTGACGCAAGAAATAGAAAAGCTATCTAAGTCAATAACCATTAAAGAAATTATATCGGTAATTAAGTGTTCCCTTCTTGAACGAGACACCAAGCCCAGATGCCTTCAAAGGTAGCTTTCTTGGATCTTCAAGGAACAGATAATCTTCTCATATGCAAACAATTTAAGAAAATAGGAAAAGAGGTAAAACTATTCAACTTATTAGGCTAATGTAACTTTGACAGCAAAATTGGACATTAGTGAATTAAGACAGTTAAAAAATAAATCTTAATCTAAAATGTGATAAATCAATTAAAATTAAAATCAGAGCACTCTGCCACTCAAAATCCTCCAGTAGTTTCTCATTTTGTTCAAGAAGAAAGACAAAAATCCTTACAATGGTCTATAAGGCCCTAAAGGATCTTGCCCCATTACTTTGCTGACCTCACCTACTACTACACTCCAAGCATGCCCACTTGTAACAGTTGAGCCACACTGGCCTCCTCGATGCTTCTTGAACATCTTGGGCTTGCTCCCATCTCAGTTTCTTAGAACTTGCTGTGCCCATGCCCAAATACCTCTTTTAAGCTTTGCTCAAATGTCAGCGTCTCAGCTAGGCCTTTCCTAACCATCCTACTAAAATAACACCCCTCCCTATCCCCACACCGCCTATTCATCCTTTCTCTATCTCATTTTGTTTTTCCCTGTACCTATTGCCTCTGATATACTTTGTATTTCACTCATATATTTCGTTTTCCTTTCTTTCTTTCTCCCCTTGACCCCACGGAGGATGGGAAGCTTCATGAAGGCAGGGATTTTTGTTTATTTGGCTCACTGTTATATTTCCAATGCCTAAAATGGTGCATAGTAAGTGTTCAACAAATATTTACTGAGTTGAATAAAACACAGACAGCATAAAACATAAAATTTTAAAAACATATTTAACAAAAGACATCATGAGGCCGGGCGTGGTGGCTCATGCCTGTAATCCTAAAGCACTCTGGGAGGCCAAGGTGGGAGGATCACTCAAGGTCAGGAGTTCAAGACCAGCCTGAGGAAGAGTGAGATTCCGTCTCTACCAAAAATAGAAAGAAATTAGCTGGACAACTAAAAATATATAGAAAAAATTAGCTGGGCATGGTGGTGCATGCCTGTAGTCCCAGATACTTGGGAGGCTGAGGCAGAAGGATTGCTTGAGCCCTAGAGTTTGAGGTTGCTATGAGCTAGCCTGACGCCACGACACTCTAGCCCAGGAGACAGAGCAAGACTCTGTCTCAAAAAAAAAAAAAAGATATCATGAAGTGAAAAGACACAGAACAAATATGGAGAAGATATCTACAAGTACATATTAAAGACAAAGGACATATAAAGAACTCTTATAAATCAGAGAAAAAGACAAAAACATGGTCAAAGGACATACATAAGCATTCAAAAAGACAAAACCAATAGGGTCCATAAATGTAAGACAAGATGCTGACCCTCATTGTTAATTGGGGCAATAAAAATTAAGCAACATTCACATACTAATTATCTGTCAAAAGGACAAAAAGAGAAAGGTCTGATAATATCAAGTGTTATTCAGGATATAGAGATAGAACTCTCATATATTCTGGTATTATCAATTTAGAAATTTTTGACAAAAACATAAGGATGTGCATACAATCCGGTATTATAATTCTAGGTATATACTCTATAGAAAGACTAACACATATGCATAAGGAGGTACATATGAGATCATGCTTTGCAGCATGCTTTTTTTGGTAAATTCGGAAATTGGAAACAACCTACATGCTTGTCCAAAGAAAATGAATTGTGGTAAATAATACAATGGAATACTATACAACAGTTGCAATAAACTAGAGATACATGTATTAATGTAGAATCTCAAAATCATAATGTTGAGCAAAAAAGCAAAACCAATTGTATGTATATTATCTATATAAACTTTCAAAACATGCAAAATACTATCTGTGGATATAAATACATGTGTAATTTATATAGAAACATGCATGGAAAGATAAAGGATAATGTGCTCCACTAGGGAGGTAAAGGAATATGATCAGGGAAGTAGATAGGAGATTTCAGACATATTTATAATTTTTTAGTTAAGAAAAAATTCCCATTGTGTAGTGGGTACATAGGTAGGTATATGTGTTATGGTATTCTCTATGACTTCGTATATATTTGTCATAATTTATACAGGTTAAGTATCCCTTATCCAAAATATCTGGGACCAGAAGAGTTCCAGATTTTGGAATATTTGCATTATACTTCCAGTTCCAAAAATCTGAAATCTAAAATGCTCTAATGAGCATTTTCTTTGAGCACTTAAAACGTTTCAGATTTTGGAGCATTTCAGATTTCAGACTAGGTATGCTCAATCTGTACTAAAAGGTATTAAAAAAGAAAGGTACTGTAAATTAGGTTAACTGAGCTCTAGTTCTGACCCTACTAATTTTCTTACTTAACCTTAGGTTCTGTGGCTTCAGTTTTTTCATTTGTATACAAAGAGTATACAAAGAGCTCACATAATTCCTGATTTCTACTTACTACAAAGCTACAGTACTTAAGAGTGTGGTATTGGCATGAGGATAAATAAATCATGACAACTGAGCCTCCAGTAATAAACCCGTGAATTTATGGTTAGTTGACTTTTGACAGGGATGCCAAGGCAATTCAATGGGAAAAAAACAGTCTTCAAGAAATGGTGCTAACTGGATAGCCATAAGCAAAAGAATAAAGTTGTACCCCAACTCTTCATACAGACAAAATGAACTCAAAATGGATCGTAGACCTAAAGAGCTGAGACTAGATGATTTCTGGCATCTTTTTTCCAGCAATAAAATTTATGATTACATGAAAAGAAAAAATCCATTAACTGTTAATTCATGCCATAGACACTTATTGCTTATCTACTATGTGGCAGTCATCAGGCTATGTGTTGGGCAAGATGTATATTATAAAATTCTTGTCTTTAATGACCTCCCAATCTAATGGGGAGAGAGAAAAAGTATAAAATGATACAGTAAGTGACAGCATAGTGGTAAATAAAGTGTTATGGCCCTTATGGCTTCAACTACTACCTATATATAACAGCTCTTCCCAAATTTCACACTTGATCTTAGTCAAAAGGCCAAGAAGTGATTCCCCGAAGTCCAGACTCACAGATATAACTGCTATCAAAATCTCCACTTTAATAGTGAGTTATATTTATGCCTTCCCCTTCTTCACTCTTAGGATCTGAATAACAGCAAGGACACATATGTGGCTGTGAAATAAGTTCATCTGAAACATAAAGATGAACCAGATGTGTTTTAGAATTTTGTGATTATCAATTCCATTTCTATTTCAGTTTACAGAGGGACACCACTCTGCAATCAAATACAGTAAGATTTTAGAGCAAAACATCTACTAAGTGGGATAAATAAAGATCATAATACCTTTATGTCAATTTAGGTCAGGTTTTGCCCACTCCCCACCCTCTCCAATCAGTTAAAAAAAACCCTTTCGCTTTGTAAGAGGTTTTTGGATTTTAGAATCCAAACAGCAAAGGAATTATCACCCTATACTCTATTCTTCCATTAAGATGTCTCCCTTTGATGAAGTTTGACTGATTTTCTCTTCTCAATATTCCCTCAAATCTTCTATTTCTTTCTATTTTTAAAGTTATGGCCTTAGTTTAGGTTCTGATCTTCATCTGAGTTACTGACAAGGCTCCTTACTTCCAATCTATTATCTGCAATTCTCAGTGTGATTCTTCTCCTAAAATGCAAATCTGATTTCACCTACATTTTTCAATGGCACTCTATTGCTTTTAGAATGCTGCTCAAAATTCTTGTAAGATATATAAAACTACTTCTATGTGACTTGGCCCTGTTTACCTCTTTTGGCTTATCTTTGATCATTTTGGCTATACTACTTTGTAGTGATGTCCTCTTTCAATTCGGAGCTCTTATACATGCTGCTCCCTCTGCCTAGTTCCTTCTCCTACTTCAGGTCTCAATCAAATGTTACTTCCTAAGAAAGAACATTTCTGACCATAGTAACCAGAGTAACTTCTCAGGAGGTAACATTTAATCAAGATCTAAAATAGGAGAAGGAAATTCATGTGGTGGTGAATAGGATTAGGGAATAGTATGCAAAGGTCCTGAGATGGATGGGAAAGAGTGGTGTTCTTTGATGTGGGAGATGACCATTAAGGCATAAGCAATGTGAATGGGGGCAGAGGGTCATGAAATGAGAGAGGGGTTAGATCTTGCATGGCCTTAGATTTTATGGTGATGTAGTAAGTTCTGGAAGGGTTTTAAGCTGGAGAGTGACATAATTTAATTTATATTTTAAGATCACTCTTCTGATTATATGGAAAATGGGTTGGAAGGGAATAAGAGGGCAAACGAAGAGCCTGGTTAGGAGTCTTTAGAGTGGTCCAGGTGAAAGATAACTAGAGTGATTATGGTAAAGATGGAGAAATATGGACAGATTCAATATATATTTTGGAGGTTAATGCAGTGTTTCTAAAAGCATGTCATACATTATTTGGGGCATATAAACATTTTAATAGAAAGAATAGCACTAGGACATCAAATCAGTGATTTACTGAATATTATTTCTTGGGATGAGACAAGTTGATTAAATAATTAAGTAAATAATAGATTAGGTGGTATGAATATGGCAAAAGTCACAAAGCTAGTTTGGGACACATTGTTAACGGACATGATGGCAGGGTCAGGGAATAAGAATAGCAAAAAATGTTTTCCAGTGTTCTTGTCTGAATAAATGACTATCCAGCAATGAGATAAAGAAGACCTGAGTCAGGGGTAGGGGAGATGAACTTCAACTGTAGATAATTTGTTTGAGACGTCAATGACACGTCCAATTGGACATTGCTACTTAGGCAGCAAAATACTACATAGTTCAGAGGGATGTCTGGGATGAAGATAATAGTTGCTATGGTACTTAAATCCATGGAATGGATAAGATTAATTAGGAAGAAATTAAAGAGAGAAAAAAGGAGCAGGACCAAGCCCTGAGAAATCCCCAAATTCATAAGTCACATGGAAGAAAAGTTAGAAAAGGAGACTGACAAGGATAGGCTTGTCAGAGACAAATCAGGAAAATGTGGAGCCATGAAGCCAAAAGAGCAGAGTGTTCAAGGGAGGAATGGTCAAATGTGTCAAATTTGCTGAGTGCTTATTCAAGAGCATGAAAGGGTTGAAATATGTAACATCTTTGGTGACACTGACAGAGGTGCTAATGAAGGAGTGGAAGCCAGACTCAAGCAGGTTAAAGAGTAAATGGAATGTGAAGTAATAACCAATAATGAAGTTGTACCTATAAGGCCGTCCCACTCTAAGGATTATTACAAGAAAATTATTGAGACTACAACTTTTCTTTTCTGTCTGGCTTTTCTGAGTTTTACCTTAAAATTTCTCTTTTCTCCTTCTTTCCTGAGGATGTTTTGAATCTGCTGATTATAACCAGTGATTCTTACACATCACAGATCACAGTGAAATCAAAGATCACATTGAAGAAGATACCTGTCAACCAAGCTATTTAAGAGACTACTGCAGGAACTGCTAATCTGTATTGCAGAAATTGGCAAATGACACGTTTAACCAGAGGAATTAGTCTTTTCTCTTTATTTACTCAATTTTCTTTTTGTATCTTGTTCAAATTATCATGATCAAAGCTTCTGGGAATTATTTATGTAGGCAGAGCAGGATGTTGTAGAAGATTAAAAAAATGTGGTATCTATATAGATGCTAGTCTTTAAATATTACTAGCTGGCAAGTGAGTGTAATGGAATAAGTTCATCTTGCCATCTGGCTAATATAAAATGGAAAGCTAAGGTACTTGCCAATAAGAATTTCAGAATTGAATGGATTCAGTTAGGTTTAGATGAGCAACACTTATCACCAAGCAACTCTACTTTCTAAATACAGATTCACTGTCAGTGGTAGGCTGAGAGTTTCAGAATTACCTGAGGAACTTTAAAAAAACAGATCCCTAGGCCTCAACCATTGAGATTTTGATCCAGCAGATGTGGGGTGAGATCCAGGAATCTGCATTTCTAAAATGCTCCTCAGGATTTCTGATATACAGCTAGGCTGTAGATGTTGGTACTGAAGAGTCCCAACTTACAGGTGGTGATTTGTTGTTAAAGTAACAAGGTGAAGGTATAGAATCATAAAATTTTAGCATGCGGAGGACTTTAGAGAACACAAAGTTGAAACACCCTATTTTGTTCCATCAGGAAAATTAAGAGTCCTGATTAGTTCACAGCCACATCAGTCATGGCTGGATCATTTGCCTTCTGGCATTTCTTACATGTGTTACCTCCTCTTGTTCTTTATAACTTATATAGGTAATAGGTCTTTACTTTAAGCAGACATTTTAATTAACCTAAAAGCATTAACCACTTTTTATACCTTGTTGTATCCTATAAGAGGAACTCAGAGGATGCGTGAAGAAAGAAGGATATATGCATTGTCTAGAGGTCTCTTCATAGCTGCAAGAGTATTTTCATAAAGGTGAAGGAATCAGGTCTTAGTGATCATAAAAGATAAAGACCATAACTTTTCCATCATATCATTTCTCATAGAGGGAGTGGCTGATATATGACACGTGAAAGCAGGACCATTTTATCAGGTAAAAGAATTACTAAAAGAGCTACTTTTCTTGGAGTCATTGAGTCAGGTTAAAGTCTCTAGGTAGTAGGAATCTATATAAGAGAATTGAAAAGTTGGTTCAGGGACAATTGGAGGGAAAAAATAGTCAACCTCCAGTTTAAGGTGTGACCTAATCTCACAGCTGTCACCCTGATGGTAGTTGCTGCCTACTATTTATAAATTAAGGGTTAAAAATACAAGATGACAAAATGTTCTAAACACGATGCAAAATAAATTGATCTAATGGCCCAAAGTTTAGTTCAATAAGTAAAATGTAAAATTTTATCTTTCTAAAGTAGGATAAGGCCATGCAAAGAGAGATAAAAATGAAACAAAAGTAAGGTATAAAGAATTTCTAAGTGTATTAATAAAGTAGAATCAAAGTGCTAAACTAAGACAAGATGCTATAAAAAGGAAAATAATTTGAAAGACTAAAACATAAAGAGGAAAAGTCTAGGGAGACCAGGGTCTAACAGACAAAATGTTAAAAACAAGAGAAACACAGTAGTTGAGATTCCAAATAGGTCTGGGCTAAGAGAAGGGCAAAAATGGAATAAAAACGAGAAAAACTGGGTAAAAATAAGATTAAAAAGATAGTTTCTAAAAAGAGAAGCAGCTGCCCAGTGTCCATCAACAGGAAGAAAGGACAAAATCAGATTCATACACATAATGGAATATTATTCATTTATAAAAAGAAATAAAGTTCTGATATATGCTACAACATGGATGAACCTTGAAAACATCATGCTAAGTGAGGCTAAGCCACTGAATTGTACTCTTAAAAATAGTTCAAATAGCAAATTTTACGTTATATATTTTACCACAATAACAGAAAGCCAAAACAGACTAAAAGAAAAACCACTATGCAACAAAACAGTTAAAGCCAGAAATTAAAATCATAAAATACTGCAAGAATATCACCCTCAGATGTAATTTAAGGAACCTAAGAAGTAAAGGTAAGTGAGGTGTGTCACAGTGGAACCAGCACAAACAGATAATTTACTCTCAAAGAAGTAGGATGATCATGTAATTTACCATTCTAACCAGGACACTTCTGAGAGGAAAGGGGAAATTATTTATAATTACACAGGGACAACAAGTGGACTGGGACTGTCCCAGGCAAACCAGGATATTTGGTCACTCTACATATAAGGGCAATCAGGTCCTCAAGGTTGAGTTCTGCCACACAGCTTGAGGTCTGGCAGAAGTATGATAGTCTGAGAGTGTCTTCATGAAAGACCCAAGTGATCAGAAATGCATGACTGTTTTTCATTTTTTTTTTTTTTACAGAAAAATAACACACAATTACACAGCCTTTACTGAAGTTTACTAATTTGGGATTCATAAAACAATTAGCATATTATTAGATTTTATTAAGAGCTATAATTTGGTATTCTTGGAATTTTAGAAAGCTGAATTATGCTTTCAAATGCACTGGCAGGCACACTAAGGAAGTCTTGAGGTTGAATCATTTTTAATAAATCTATATTTTTATAGATTACATTAGAGCTCTATAAATATATTTATATATTCTTTTATACTTATATTTGACCACAGATAATTGAACCAGAAAATTTTGAAAATCGAGTAAGGATTATTAAGAAATAGAGTAGTACTGATATTCTATCCATTCTTTATTTTTAAACTAAAATTAATCTTAATGACCTACAAATAGGTTAACTTAAACAGTCCATACCTTATGTGAGAAGCTCCGACTTGGGATGTTTCTTGCTAACTCTGATATCTTGGGTTTAGTCTGCAGACACTTGTTTAGGTGATACTTTTTCAATTTTATTCTACTGTAATAATGATCAGCGAAGTTACAGTGATTCAAATGCTGTTTCTGCATGCATTTCCCAAGGTGAGGAATACTACACTTCAAAGCTTGGAGAAATAATTTGGTCTTCTGCTGCATGATATCAAAGTCCCTGGTTTATTCTCTTTTTGGGGCTGCCAGCACATGAATGATTTCTTAGGTATGATTATACAGCAAAGGGTTCTCAGAGCATCTAAGATCAGCAGTTCTCATCCCTCCCCTTCAGAGCCATGTTCGCCTTAGGTTATGAATAACTTCAGAATGCTGATAAGTTACGTTAAATAAATCTAAAAATTTATATGAGTTAAAGTTTCATTCAAATCAAACTTCTTGGCAGATGTGACTTAAATGTCTCATTTGTAAAGTCAATTCTATCAGGCTCAAACTATGCAGCACTGATTCTGGTACACACAAGGGCAAACTAAAACAAAAAACAGAAAACAAGAAACAAAATAAAAATTTGTAAATAAGTACATAGACTTAATGGGGCATCTTAGGAACTCTGAGGGGTTTAAAAGGCAAAATGGCTTTGATCTTACATAGTTCTAGACATATCTTTGGTATGTATGTGGAAGATAAACTAGATAAGCCTAATTACTTAATAAAGGAATTATTAATAAAGGAATTATTAAGTAATGAGGGGGAGGAGAGATTATTATTTGTTGAGTGTTGACTATGTGCCAGACGCTTTTATCCACTTCGTCTAATTTAAACTTCACATGGACTTGAAAAAGTAGTTATTATGATGCTCATTTTACAGGTGAGCAAATTGTGGCTCTGGGAGGTTTAAGCAACAGCCCCAGGTCACTTGGACAGTAAGTAGTATAGCAAAAAGTCCAGTCTGGTTTGGCTCCAAATATGGGATGTAACAAGCTATTGGACTTTAATGTTAAAAAGGTATTTAGCTCTTTAATTAAAAAAAAAAAGCACTGCAAGATTTGCAAATAAAATGTGAAGCCATTCTCTTTTCTGCTGGGAGGCAGGTTTTATTAACCATGATAGCCATTAAGCAGTTAAAGGTCAGACTTGGGTTCAGGTGTTGGCTGCTGCACTTAACTATCTATGTCTCTGGGCCTCAGTTTCTTTAACTGCAGAAATGAAATAATGACACCATTTACCTTCCGGGGTAGTTGTTGTAAGAATAAAATGAGGCTGTTAAGACTTTAATATACTGCCTGGCACGTAGTGAACACTCAAATGGTAGCTACTATTATTAAGACAAGAATAACCTAGCTATGTTGCACACTGTTGAATGTCATCATGGAAGTGTTCCATAAAATGCCTCTTGGTATCAAAGGCAGAATACTGCGTCAAATTTACCACCGATTTGATCCGCTAGGACGCTCCCGCCCCCTTTAATCTCCACGTATGTCGCAGCAAAATAACGGGCCAGTGGGACTAAGGGAGCAGAAGCCAACACTAGCACGCAAGAAAAAAGAGGCCCCGAATAACAAGGGCCCTCAAAGGCCCCAAATCACTATATCTGTCCCCACAGCCTCAATTGATCCATCCATGTTTCATTTACAGGGAGAAAACAGAATGCAAGGCTAGCGATGGGGGTTGGGTAGACACATGGGTGTTCCCAGGAAAACCTATTCATTTTCCCTGAGCAACTCTCCACCTCAGGTCTGAGTGCAAGAGAGAGTGGGAACAGGTGACGCAGTGATGGGACATGGGTCAAGGACCCAGGGGGCTGAGGGGTGGCTGGGTTAGGGAAGGAAGGGGAGAAGAGAAGAGACCACCAGCACACCCCCCATACGTACGCAAATTTAAAGAGTCAGTCTGGCTCTGCATACAAACGAGTGAAGGCAGGCTGGAGAACCCGAAGCTCTCGGGAAGGAGCAGGTATCACCCCAAGCGCGTCCAGCCGAAGTATGCGTCTTGCAGCCTGCAGAACGACAACCTACCCAGAGCCGCCCAGAGCCGATGTGCAGCACGCCGATCTACGTAACCCCAATCTGGCACGAGCAGTAGGCAGATTTCGCCATCTTTACTGTGGTCAAGGATTATCCTTGGGTTGTCGGGTTCTTTAGGTTTCAAGGATGAAAGCTTTTTCATTCTTTGCTAGTCTTATGAGCTCGAAACGAAGCAGGGGAGAACAAAAGCAAGAAGGACAGCGTCCCACTAGCTCTGGTACAGCTCTCTCACACGCTGATCTGCCCTCACTCAAGATGGCCACCAGCAGAATGGTGCAGTGGCGTGACAGCGCTGCCCTGGTTGCCAAGGAGACGCGAGTACCGGAAATGCGGAATTCGGGGAGGGTGCGCACGCAAAGGCGGTAAGGGAGAGGCTGGGCGTCACAGGTCCTGGCAGGGAAGAAGTAAGGCAGGTCCTGGTAGGGGAGAGCTGTGACGGCGCCACCTCGAGTATAGGTAGCTCCAGTGCGATGGAGTCGCAAATCGCGGACTCTGGGGCTGGTGAGACTGCGCTAGCCGCAAGCGGGGGTCCGGCAATAGGCAACACCGCTGGGGAGCCCACAGTCTCGGCGCCTCTGGGAGCAGCCCGGTGGAAGCTCCTGCGGCAGGTAAGGGAAAGCCCGCTTGCTTCTGGCCACTCCCCTCACAGTTAACTAGCCGAGCAGCCGGCCGCAGCTCTCTCTCCTTGGCAGCTCTGGGAGTTTCTCTCAGTTTGCCGCGTGCCACCTGAGAAGCGCCCCCTTGCTTCACCTAAGCGTCCCACCAAAAAGGAGGAATCTGATGGAGTTGGGCGGGGAGGGGGACAGCCATGACTGAGCTCCTGGGAAACTCGGATCTAAGTAGAAGAACCTCTTCTAGACATTTAACTACGTCGAGGGGACTTTCCTGCTTCTATTTTGCCTCCTTCCCCAGGTTTCTTCTCCTTGCTTCTTAACTCCTAGCCTGGTTCTGGTTCCCGAAGCCTAGTCTGCATTCTCTGGCCCTAAGTCTCTTGGAGATCAGCGTGGTTGACTGTGTTGGGACTCTGACACTGAACGCGTTCCCTCGGGTTCTTCCGTATAGCGGAGAGTGAATAGAGTAGGAAGAGCGCTCTCGCTCTCTGTCTCTGTCTCTCTCTCTCTCTCTCTCTCTCGTTTCTCAACTATTGCGATTTTACTTGAAATTGTGCTTTTAGTATTTTGGGGGTCACTTTGTTTGCAATTGTCTCAAGTCAACTTTTCGTAAGTGGTCTTTTAGTGCTGTTAAGACATAACTTACCGGAGTTATGAGTTAAGTAGATCATTAGAATTAAGTACGATCATTTCTTTGCTCATGCACTGGCAGTTTTTCCAGAGCATTAATGATCTGGTTTTGCTATTAATGTTACAAATGGTATTACAGGGTAGCAAAATGCATAAACTCATAAATCATCATAGGACCTGTCTATGGCGAAGTAAACATATTACAATGGAATTATCAAAGTAGTAAATTAGGGTCCTAAATTAATCAAAGCTTCATATGTCTGTTGAGAACCACACTACTATTCTCTTTTGCTGTTCTATGACATGACTTCAGTAATTGTTAGTATAGGAAAAACTCAAGGTAACCATCACTTATGTTCATTCAAAATTGCGATCTAAATCAGAACAATGACAAGTTTCAGCTATGGCTGTCATATGAACTCTCCACACATTTTGACATTTAATGTTTTGGTATATGTGTGCCTGCTTAGAGTCTTATCCTCTTCTTTCCTCGGTGAATGTTCATCTTTCACACCTTCATTGCAATCTACTCTTCTGAGGAGCCACTCCTAATGCCTCTGGGCTGAGTTAGAACCTTGGTCCACTTTACCAGTGAACCCCTTATCATATTGTTTTATGATCATCTGATCAGAGTTTTACTTTCTCACTAGAATGGGTGTTCTCTCTGGGAAAAGATGATGTTTTGTTAATTTTCATCCTTTGGTACCTAGCATAGGGCCTGGCTAGTTGGTTTTTAGTGGATATTGTTAAATGTTTGTGGAATACCTGAGAGTAAGGACAGTCTTTAAGTGGCCCATAGCACCTAGTCCTTAGTGTATTGTATCAGCTATTGCTGATAATGAACAACTACAACATCACAATGTCATACAACAGTATTTATTTTTTTTGGCGCATCTAGGGGCCACATGGGAGTCAACTGACCTAGGCTGTGGTCACCTCAGTAGCTCTATGCTGCACGTCTGGTACACATACCTCTAATGCTTGGACTAGTTGGCCGACATGTTCCCAAGGTGATGGCAGAGGTATAAGAGAGCAAGCCCAACCATGGAAACACATTTAAACCCCTGCTTGTATCATGTCTTTTAAGATGCCCTTGGGCAGAGGAAGGTACTTGGCCAAGCCCCAAGTCAAGGGGCAAGCAAGTATAACTTTCCATGGAGGTGACAAGGAGGAAGTGAATATGTTTCTATAATAATCTAATCTATCACATATATTAAAAATTTATAGGCTTTTAGTAAATATGTTTCAAATAAACAGACCATTCATATCTTATATGCATCTAGAACTGGAAAACTGAGGAATCAAAGCAGTGCTAGAGATATGCTACTCCTTTTTGTTCTCTTATTGGACATCTTCGACATCTGCTTCTGTCTGCTTGTTTTCTCACCTATAACTCTGTCTTTCCGTTACCCTGTAGTGGTCCAGTGCAGTCTCATGGCCCTTGACTTTATGTTAACTGTTCAATATTTTCTATGTTTTGTAATTTATATTTTGGAAAGAAAACCTCATTGACCTAGTTCATCATTTGGTACCAGGTCACATGATAAGTTGCCAACATTTGAGTCTAGTGTGTACTTAAATTAGATGAGGTCTGAAATTCTATGAATCAATACCAATACAGGCTATGATTGTACTATTTTCTTCTTTGTTGAGTCTCATTACCGATTGTCAAAGATGGCCATTGGCCATCATCCATCCAGCTAGTAATCTACAAGAAAAAATCCTTTTTCCCAACATATCATTTCCTCCAAATGACTCTGATAGGCTAAGTTTGGACCAATTGCTGTGTCTAGAATGGGACACTTTGGCTAACCTGGGTCGTCAGCCCACCTGGTGACAGGGAAGGTAACAACCCCACCAGAATTACGTAGAGTAAGGGAGGGGCATTTCCCAAAAGTAAGGGATGTAGGGCAGATGAAAAGTAGCAATGACCATTACACACTTACGCATGTATTCACAAACACCTACAGAATGAAAAAATCTTATGTAGGAGTCTGAATACTTGGCTAAAGAATCTGATTAATGGAACATTTCACAGTACAACTTATATTAAAGCAGGATGCTTTTACCTGGATTGGTTAATTGAAAAAGTTGGTTAAAGAGGTGAATCATAATAATGATCCATATTCTAAAGTGAAGTTACAGTCTTACTGCCAAATCCTTCTATGTGTTTATAATTCTTCAAATTTTTATAGTTGGCTTCCCACACATAAATTGATAGTAAATTTTTAAGCAACTTACCTTTATCTTTCCAAAACATTCAATTCAGTTTTTATGGAAGCAACATTTCTCTTTTAGTACTATTTTATTAGTTTCATAATATTAATGACAAATATTTAATTGTGACGAATTTGTTACTTTGAAGTACAACTGATATAAAAAGATTTGTGGAGATGTACAGTTAACTTGGCAAGTATCCAATTTGACATGACATCAGATACTTCTGAAGTTTGATCCAATTCTAGTCTACCACTTATTGTGTGTCTCTTTATTGATCTCCTGTATCAAGTATTAGATCTTTATTGAATGTACTTTTGTTTTATGTTTATTCTTGACTTTGTTGTTTATCCCTACCTTTGCTTTCCCTTTTTCTTTTTCATCTACTTTTCATGAATGTTATCTTGTTGTATTGTGCATCTTTTTAAGCCACCTTAAATTCTTTTGGTAGCAGATGTGACATACTAAGTTAGCTGTAAGCTATGGGAATTTGGATGACTTTTTACTTTTTAAGCTTCAGTTTTCTCTTCATTTAAGATTTTTTTTTTTTTTTCTTAGAGATGGTCTTGCTCTGTAACCCAGACTGGAGTGCAGTGGCACAATCATAGCTCACAGTAATCTCAAATTCCTGGGCTCAAGTGATCCTCCTGCCTTAGCCTCCCCAGTAACTAGAACTAGGGTGCATGCCACCATGCCTGCCTAATTTTTAAATTTTTTATAGAGTCGGAGTCTTGCTATTTTGCCCAGACTGGCCTCGATCTCCTGGCCTCAAGTGATCCTCTGTTTATAGTCAAACAGCCTGGATTTTAACTTGGGGTTACCTCTTACTAGCTGTCTGACTTTGAGCAAAATTACTTAACTGCCTTGTGTTCCAGCTGCCTCGTTTATATAATGGGTATCTATCCCCGAGGGTTGTTTGAAGATTTAATGAAGAATGTGGTAAGATTTGCATTAATTTTTACTTAGACATTTGGTATAATTTTCTAGTGAGCAATCTGGGCCTGGAGTTTTCTTTGTGGTTAGTTTTTTATTTGCAAACTCAATTTTTAAAGGTTGGGACTATTCAGATTTTTCATTTTTTCTTGTGTCAATTTTCATAGTTATGTTTTTCTAGGAATTTGTCCATTTCACCTAAAAAGTTTTCCTAATATCCTTTTACTATTATTTTTTAATGCTTACAGGATCCATAGTTATCTCCCTATATCACATTGATACTTAAACACTCTCTGTTTTTCTTCTTGGTCTTATCAGGGGTTTATCAGTTTTATCCATCTTTTCAAAGAAACAACTTTTAGTGTTGATCCTTTCTCTTATATGTTTGTTTTCTACTTCATTAACTTCTCTTTTGGGGACCTAATTGGCTTCTTTTTCTAATTTTTGCATTGAATGCTTAGCTTATCAACTTTTGGCCTTGTAAATTTCCCTCTAAGCTTGGATTTAACTGTATTTCATATATTTTGAAAAGTATTTTTATCATCATTCAGTTCAAAATGCCTTATTATTTTCATTGTGTGTTCTTTTTTTGGTTCATAGGTTATTTAGAAGTATATTGTTTAATTTTCAAATATATTTGGCTTTTCAGATATCTTTTTATGTTTGTTTATGAGTAAGAAGGTATTTTATATCTTTAAAAATTTTCTATCAGGGAACATGTCAAACATATACAAAACTGGAGAGAATAGTATAATAGTGTAATAATCACTCAGGTATCCATAAGCTTCAGCAATTTTTAACTCATGACTAATTTGTTTCATGTCTCTTCTCTCATTATCCTCCTCCTCTGTTATTTTGAAGCAAATCTAAGATACAATTTTTTTCCTAGAAATATTTCACTATGAATCTATAAAAGATGACATTAAAAAACATGACAATACCATATCACACACAGAATAATTTACCGATGTCATGAAATATCTTGTCAGTCTTCAAATTATCCCCATTATCTCATAATTTTTTTTATAATTTGATTATTTTGAATAGGATCCAGATAAGATCTAAACATTGTTATTGGTTGATATGTCTCATAAGTCCTTCTAATCTATATGTTCCCTCTGCCTGTCTCTTTTTCACCCCTTGCCATTTATTGAAGACACTGGGTTTTTTCCATCTTAGAGTGTTTCCCATAATTTGAATTTAGCTAATTGCACCTTTATGGTATTGTTTAATGTGTTCCTCCATTCCTTGTATTTCCTATAAGTTGATAGATACAGAGCCTTGATTAGATTCAGATTTGATGTTTTTCATCTTGTTTAATTAGTCAGCATAGTGATGGTGTCAGTATTTATCAATAATCACAGTGATGTCTGGTTATTTCCCTTCTTGATGATGATTGCCTAGGTTCATGAATTCATGAGGGGGTTGAAAAATGGCGGTATTCTAATTCTGTCATTCTTCATTTGTTACTTGAGATATTACTATAAAGAGAAATTTCCCCTTCTATTTCAATACTCTCAGTTACAATTCATATAGGGAAGAGATAAATACTTGATTCTTTCTCCTTATTTATTAATTTTGAAAATAATAAGTTGTTTCTCTAACATTCTTGATCATCAATGATGGTCATCAATGAGGCATTTAAAAAATACTATCATAAACCAAAAATATGTTTTAATTCTATTGCATTTATTATTTTTATTAATATGTACACTGTCTTATTATCTTAGTCTGTTTTGTGTTGCTATAGTACAGCACCTGGGACTGGGTAATTTATAAAGAAAGGAGGTTTATTTTGCTCATAATTCTGGTGGCTAGAAAGTCCAAGACCATGGCCCTGGCATCCGCTTGCCTTCTGGTGGGGTCTTTCATACTGTCATAACATGGCATACAGTCAGAGGGGAAGCGGACATGTGCAAAGGGGCAAAACATAAGGGGTGTCCTCAATTTATAACAACTCGCTCTGTGACAACTTGTCTCATGAGCTCAAGAACTGTACAAAGCTGCCTATGAAGGAAGTGCCCCCATGACACAAATGCCTCTCACCTCTTAGGCCCCACCTCTTAGAGGTTCCACCTCCCCACATTACCGTTCTGGGAATTAAGGTTCCAACATGAGTTTTGGTGGGGACACTCAAACCATGGCACCCATCTTTGGCCAATGGACCCTATTCAAATTGGCTCCTGAGTTCTTTTGACCTAACCCATCATTTTTTTATAGCTATCTTGTTTTCTTGTGTGCAGGATGTTCCAGGCCCATCTTGTACGATACAGTTCCTGCCATTTCTCCAAGGGACCTTACTTTATTTTAATAAAAAATAGTATTTAGAAACAACAATGTGAGTATACTAAGTGTACTCATTGCTACTAATTTGGTCATTGTTTCCAGACTTTTTCAGTGGTCAGATGTAGGAAATATATGTATAGTTTTAAGAGTGAAATATATGTATTATGAAAATATATGTATAGTTTTAGTTTATATTATACTTGCTTTCAGATTCAGAGCTACAGGGTTTTTGCTTAACCTTATTAATCTTATAGTTGTATCTCTTTTCTCCCACACTTAAAAACCTGATTTTCAATGAGACCAACAAAATTAGTCATTTGATTTATCCTAACACACACACACACACCCACCCACCCACCCTGCAGGCTTAGAATAATATACGTGCCCATGCCTAAGTAAGCTTCGAAATTCAACTTTTATCTCCTAGCTTCATTGGCTGTTAAAGGTGCTGCTTATCTTCTCAGCTCTTTCTTTTAGAATTGACAAATGTCTCAGGAGAAAAGTGGTTGCAAAAGTCAGAGTCACCTCTTTAGGTTTATCTTTCTTTAAACATATCAGACTGGTAAATTTTCACTATCTCTGCTCCCTGATGTTCTCAAGTAATGTATGTAAATGTTTTGTCCATCTTTTCTCTTTAGTTGTCTTCAGTAGGAGATGTGTCTGAATTACCTAAATTGCCATTATTGAAAGTGAAATTTCCTTACCACTTAAAATTTTGAACACTTATGTTTATATAATAAACATCTTTGGTTTTATTTCAAAGGTTCTGAAGCAAAAACACGTGGATGATTGTCTGCGACATGTATCTGTAAGAAGATTTGAATCATTTAATCTGTTTTCAGTAACAGAAACCCAAAAAAGGAATACTGAAGAGGAGATCGGTGCATGGGTCCAATACACAAGTGTCTTCTATCCTGAATACAGTATCTCCTTAAGGTAATCATTATTCTAGTTAAGATTTTTTAAAATCAATTTTCTCTTATAGAAGAAAAACAATCTAATAAGAATTTCATTATTCATTCTATTGAGTTTGCAGGCAGTCTTTACAAGAACTTAGTTTTTGCAGCTTTGTGTTAGGTAATTCTACTGTTTTAACTGGATCTTGCGGTATTGTCAGATTAAGAAAAAATTCTTCAGGAATATCGTGGCACTTGAGGATAAGGTGAGTTGCAAATCAAAGGGTTCATTTAATCATTCTTTCATAGCATTTGATTATGACAAAAAGCCAAGTTCTTTTTGAGGCAGACAAGGCTGAAAGTGAACACGGAATTTTTCCAAACTACTCTTCAGGTAGTAGTTATATAAAAATCAAGGTTTGGTATTTTTGCCAATTTGTTTTGTCACTTTCAGAATAGACCATAAGACTTGGAGGAGAAAATGCAGCTGAAAACACTAATATTATGAGAAGCATGAAGTCTGTTCTGGCTTTAAAAATCATTACAAAAGAGACATGAGAGTTGCAAACTGAAGTAACAAGATACCACTTTTACTGAATTAATTTTCTCTCTCAGTTATATTCGAGCATGTTGCAATATTACCGTAGGTGTTTGATTTTATAAAATCTGCCTTTTCTGACAGGATTTCACATTTTGAAAGGGAGGGAGGAGCTCATTTACAGTAACTGTAAGAAGAGCAAAAAACATTTTAAGTGGAAATGTGACTGAATAAGGTTTAGGTGAGGCTAGGAGTAATTTTAAGAAAAAAATTTTCACAAAGGATGTCTATTTATAGTATATGATTCTTGAACTATTTTGGTTTAAAATATCTAAGCTTTAAAAGATACCATAATAGCTAAAAATTTGGAATTTATATAAAAATTGACTAGGACAGGCAGGGAAGAACAATTAGGATCTGGTTTTATAATATTATCTTACTGAAAATGCCAAATAAAATATACAGACTTAAGGATTTTATGTATCAGGTACAGAGCTAGGTTCTTTGATGTATTCACTTTCATGTAATCCTTACAATAACTTTGTAAAGTAGAAATGAGGATGATTAAAAAGTTGGAAGATAGTATGTGTAAGGGAATTGAAGAGAAGGAAAAATAGAGTGATCCAGTAGGGGTCTTTAGGTATAAAGTTCTAAAACTTATCTTCTACATCCACTGGTGACAAGAGACAGTAAGTATAAATTGTAACAAGAATAATTTTCTGACATGTTCAAGGCCTGGTAAAGTTTAGCCAGGAGAATGTGAAATATTCTGTTTTTAAGATCTTTCAAAATAAGTCATGGGTATCTACCCATGGATGATCTTCATGTAGTATTCTCTAGAGCCCAGGCTATATAGTAAACTGGAACTCCTCTCTGACAGTTTGATTCTTTGTGATATATCCATTTTTGAAAGAATAAATACAGGTATGTCTATATAAGTATGACATTGAATCCTAAGTTGTAGAGAAAAGACAAGTGACTGAGCTAAAATTTTGGCCTCAATGACTGCCAGATTTTTTTCTCTTTTTGCAAACTAGTTAGTATCTCTCCACATTAGTAGTGCAAAAATAGCAATAGCTTAAATGTACAGAATTCTAGAGCCGAATGTGATCTTAGAATAAATGCAAAAAGCCATTATAATAACATTAATAATGGCAGACAATTGAATGCCTACTATGTGACAAGCACTGTTTTGAATGGTTTCCATATGTTAGCTTATTTAATCCACACAACAACCTTACAAGGTAAATATAGTTTTTATCCTCATGAGGAAAGTGAAGAACAGAGAAGTTAAATAGCTTGCAGCCAGTATGTGATTGTGTCTGTATTCAAACTCAGGTAGTCCAGTTACACAGCATATACTTGTAGAAAAACACTTCTTTTTCCTTAAGCGATGGGGTCTTGCTATGTTGCCTAGGCTAGCCTTGAATTCCTTGGCTCAAGCAATCTTCCTACCTATTTCGAAATATTAAAATGAGTCTGCTTACAGACTCACAGGTAGTTGCAAAAGTAGTACAGTGAGTTTCATGTACCCTTTATCCAGCTGTTGCCATTGATAACATCTTATGTAATGATAGTCACAGCCTGCACTTTTAACTTCTTCACCATCCTGCTTCTCATGAGGCAGTGAAGTATCCATTCATTCATTTCACAGATGAAGGAATTGAGTCCTAGATAAGCTAATTTCCTCATTGCTTATTTTGAGCATTCCATTTCTTCCTCCATAATCCTGTTATAATAAAGGAAATTGCTGTAATTACTGAAACTGTTTAGGTATAGGAGGATTTCTGCCAAGAATAGTTCATTCTTTTCCATTTCCAATTTTGTTCACATGGATTTCTTACATGTTTACCACTTTTGCTCATATTCTGTTATCTGCCCGATGTGGTTCTCCATTCTCGCACCTTTAATATCTCATATCAACTCTTTTCTCAACATGTTTTCATGACATTTCTTTAGCTAGCTTTATCAATTTTTTTCAATATTACTTGAGTTGTGAGCATTCTGAAGTTTTTAAAAAAATATTACTTGGCAATAGCCAAAAGTAGTGGTTTAGAAAGTAGTTTTGAAATGGAATACCATCATCTTCCTTTATATTTTTTAAGTGTGTTAAATCAACACTGTGGATGATTGGAAAAAAGTGATGAATAGTTTTAAATAGATTCAAACCAATAAATATTTAATAGCACCTTCTGTATAGATAAACAGAATGAAATAAAAGTATATAATACTATCCTCAAGGAGCTTAAATAATAAAAATAATCAATAAGGAAAGTTTACCATCCAATCTAAGAACTTTCACCAGACAGTGCATAACTAATTTTAAATGGGTGGAAAACTTCACACTTAATAGAAGTTTAGAGGTAGGAGTGATTTTTTTAAAAAATTAGAAAGTATTTGAAAGTTCTAGGAGAAAGGGAGAAATCTTTTCCAATGAAGGCAAAGGCGCAGAAAATATACGTGGTGAGAAAGTGCAAGGCGGAATCATCAGAGGTTACTGAGAAGGCCATCATGGCCTTTAGGGGGAGGAATAATTATCAGTACATATTATATGGTAGATCCACTGCAGATTCTAATAAAGGGCTAAGCATTTGGGATATTATAGGTTCCTCATACATCATAAATGTAAAAACTCCACTTTGACTTTCTCAGTTCTTATCACCTGTGATCACCTGCCACAACTCAATAGAGATGACACATACATAGTGATCAGTACTTATTATCAATATTTGTTATTAGTTTTGTCTATCCTAAGCTTTCCCTGCACATTGATTTCTGTCTCTTTAAAGTCTTGTTAGAGTTGAAATGAATACCCTAAGAGGGTAAATACCTACATATTTGTGAATTCAAAGTACCTAGTTATATCTTATTTGTATTATTAAGAGTTATAGAAGTAGTGACTGAAATTAAAACTTTTATCCCTATTTTCTATCAGCCTTATATGATGAGACTTAAAATGAAGGATAAAGAATTTCCCTTAGTGACTTTTCGTCTGAAGCAAAAGTCTAAACAATGTAAAAGTTAGGTTATGAAATTCCCAGGATCTGTTATCTTTTCTATATACCTGAGAATGGTTGACTCTTCGTTTCAAAGTAAGTATTGAGAGTTAGGAAATTAAAATCCAGGGTATGATTCCTAATTTATTCCTTGACAAAGTCTTCTTGTCTTTCTGGTACTTTATTTCTTAGAAGTTTATAGAAGAGGCTCTTGCTATTAGATAGATGCAAGTACAGAAAACTAAGACAGGCTGCGTGAGGTGGCTTACGCCTGTGATCCCAGCACTTTAGGAGGCTGAGGTGAGAGGTTGCAGTGAGCTATGATCATGCCACTGCACTCCAGCCTGGGTGACAGAGCAAGATCCTGTTTCAAAAAACAGAAAAAAGACAGAGAAAAATGAGATACCAAGAGATGTTTATATTAAAATTCTTTAAAAATTCTCTTTTCCCTGTCTTACAAACTGCTATTTGTTATTGTATAGAGCTTGCTGTGTAGATGCTAGAAATTATTCCCACCCCTTATTTCAATTTAATTTAAGCACAGCAGGAATTTGCATATTCTGGAAGCTTTAAAATACTTCCATTATATTTAGAGCCATAGAAGTGCCTGAGTTATTCATTTGTAAGTGTATACATATCTTGGGTATAGAAAAAGCTGAGAGACATGAACTATCCTCCTTTCTTTGAATAAGACTACTGTTGCTATGATAATTGCTGAATTAGAAGGCTAGAACTCTTGACTTTTGGCTAGTCCTGGGAGCTAAGAATGGGCAAGAAGTCAAGAATGACTTTTTCTTTGATTGTGGTACATCTTTCTAGTCTAACAAATGCACTATAGCAGGATCATATATCGCTTCCCTAAGGAAAGGAAAAGACAAACCAAACCCTCACGCCACTGATTTTAGTGTGTAGCTTATCAGTGTCAGTAAGTAAAAACTAGTAATGGGAATGGTTCACTTATGAAATTATTATTAGGTTATTAAGCTATTAAGATTATTAAGGTTTATTATTATAACAGATCTATGGCAGATTGTCCTTATGTGTGATGGTATATCATGGTGCCCATGTGGAGCTTAGCAAGGCTGGTGTCTAAGACAAATGTGAATACTGAATTTATATTTAAAAGCAAAGTTTTAATGTTAGTGATATTAACAACAAAGGTGAATACTAAAACAACTTTTGTTCTCTTATTTAGAAGGAACTTTATAGGACTTTTAAAATATGATCCAGTGTTTTCAGAAAACTGTCAAATCCATTGTCACATTTTCGTGCATCTTAAATCACAAACATAGACTAATTATAACTTAATTTACTAGTTTATTTTAAATTTCAATCACAATTGTTTATGTAGTTTGCTTACATGTAAATATACTCAGTTTCAATAAGTTGAAATATTACCTTGAACATTTTCCAAATTTTTATATATTGCATGTAGAAATCATCTAATTTCCTGTAACTAGTGGATATAAGACTGGAAAACTTCTCTTTAACCATTTATTTTTGAAAGAGCTCCACAGCAAATTACATCTAGAATCAAGTTTTTGAAACCTTTTTCCTTCTGAAAACCTGAAAGGAGGAACCTGCCCCAGGGACTTGCTCCTTAGTTCTTCCTTAGTAGTTCCATTTTTGGGAAGAAACTCAAAGGTCCTCAGTTCTAGGATAGCTTTAGGTGCTCATGAAAAAAATTGGTTGGCCCTGGGGAAAAGAATCTGGCATTGGTAATTAAAGGCCTGGGAGATAATTTAAAGCTTCAGAGTTTAGGAGAAAGATGAAGTGACTTTTTATGCTCTAGTTGTGTTGGCAGAATATTGTCATTGTCATATAACATTAATTATAAGTATAATGCTAAAACTGAGTTTGTAAGAATTTAAGTTTGAAAAGCTCTTTTCCTTATAGGTATTACTATGTTCCCACAGAGTCCAGACAGGACCTAGGTAAATAGTTGAAAAATTAAGGGTTGAAAAGATCTTATAGAATTGACACATGAGAATAATTTTCGAGTTTGAAACAAATGAAAGGGAACTTGAAGCCAGGTACAGTAGTTCTTGCATGCAATCCCAGTGACTTGGGAGTCTGAGGCAGGAGGATCACTTGAGGCCAGGAGTTTGAGACCAGCCTGGGCAACATAGTGAGACTCTGTCTCTGAAAAAATGAAAAAGATTAGCTTGGCCTGCTGGTGCACCTATAGTTCCAGTTTCTTGGGAGACTGAGGTGAAACAATTGCTTGAGCCCAGGAGTTCAAGGCTGCAGCGAACTATGATCATGCCACTGCATTCCAACCTAGGCAAGAGAACAAGGCCCTATCTCTAAAAACAAAATAAAACAAAGCAAAATTAATTGAAAAAGCTCCTGCACAGCCAAGGAAATAATTAACAGAGCAAATAGACAACCCACAGAATGGGAGAAAATATTTGGAAGCTGTGCATCCTATAAAGAACTGATAACCAGAATCTACAAAGAACTCAAGCAAATCAGCAAGAAAAAAATCAAAACAACCCCATTAAAAAGTGAGCAAAAGACATGAACAGAAGCTTCTCAAGAGAAAATAGACAAATGGCCAATAAACATATGAAAAAATGCTCAATGTTGCTAATCATCAGGGAAATGCAAATTAAAACCACAATGAGATATCACCCCAGTCAGAATGACTTTTATCAAAAAGTCCAAAAACAGTAGATGCTGGCATGGATGCAGAGAGAAAGGAACACTTATACACTGTTGGTGGACTGCAAATTAGTACAAGTTCTATGGAACTAAAAGTTGACCTACCATTTGATCCAGCAATACCGCTACTGGGAATTTACCCAAAGGAAAATAAATCATTTTATCAAGAAGATACCTGCACTTGAATGTTTATTACAGCACAGTTAATTCACAATTGCAAAGATGTGGAATCAACCCAAATGCCCATCAATTCATGAGTGAATTAACAAGATGTGACATACGTATATGATGGAATACTACAGAGCCATGAAGAAGGATGACCTAATGCCTTTTGTAACAATGTGGATGGAACTGGAGACCATTATCCTAAGTGAAGTATCTAAAAAATGGAAAAACAAACACCACATGTACTCACTATTAAATTGGAACTAACTGATGAGCACGCGTGTGCATAGAGGGAAGTAAAACTCAATGGAAATCAAGCAGGGGGGAGGTGGGAGGAGGGAATGGGTGAAAACATACCTAACAGATAACAATGAACACTATCTGGGTGATGGACACACTTTTAACCCTGACTCAAGCATTACAAAAGTGATCCATGTAACCAACAACATTTGTACCTCCATAATACATTGAAATAAAAAAAAGAGGAAAAAAAAAAGATGTAATAGTAAAAAACAAACAAAACATCCAAAAAGCATAAAAAGAAGAAAAAGAAAATGGGAAACTGAATCTTTGACATACTACTTCATGGCATTTATCCTACAATTAGCACTAATTCTTATACTATTGAAGATAATGATTACTGACATTATTTTTTCATGAGATCCTATCTTTTAGAATTTCCAAACCATAGTAGCTTCATAGATAATTGATTTTCATTTTTATAAGTATCTTAGATGTGCGGGATTAGGTTTATTGTTTCTCCACTACCCCCTTTACAAATGTCATAGGGTACACTTTCTGTTTCTTTGCTTCATGAAATAATGCATTCAAGAAGGACAAGTTTTGTATCAGTGATAATTCTGAAGACCACACTTTTAATTTTGAATAGTGTTTTTAACTTTTAAAACATGAAGTTCACTTTTATCATTTCAGTTTCTAGTCTATAAGAAATATTTAGCATTATGCAAAATAGGTACACCTTTTTTCTACTCTTGTCTCAGATTTAATTTAAAACATTTTTTCATCCTAATGTGTGTATGTGAGAAAGAGGAAGAGAGAGAAACACAAGAGCAAGAGAATGTGTTCTTATTAAAATTAGGCCATAAAGCAATTCCACTTTTAGGAATTTATCCTAAGGGAACAATCAGAAATGGGCTCAATATTTTCCATAAGAATGATCACTGCAGCAATATGCATAATAGCACAAAACTGGGGACAATCTTAAAAATCCAACATAGGCTGGATGTTGTGGCTCGTGCTTGTAACCCTAGCACTTTGGGTGGTAGAAGTGGGAGGATTGCTTGAGGCCAGGAGTTGGAGACCAGCATGGGCAGTATAGCAAGACCCTGTTTCTAAAAAAAAAAAATCCAACATAAAGTGCTGGTTTGATAAGTTATGGTGCAGAAATTCATTAAACTACTTGGAAGCCATTAAAATCATGTTACAGGACATTACTTAATGATGTGGAAACTTATAATTTATGAAAAACACAAATTGCAAAACTGGATAAGTCCTCTTAGTTCTTTAATGAAAGATATATGCGAGCACAGAAGAAGATTTGAAGGCTATATATCAAAATTCTAACTGTAGTTATCTCTGCATGTTAGGATTATGAGAAGTTTTTTCCTTAAAGGGACCATGTATTACTTTTATATTTAGGAAAATGTTTTCTTGATGTCTATACTGTATTATCATTTTAATGGCTTCATTTTACATTTTATAATAAATGTTAAATAACTCTGTTCCTTTTCCTCTCATCTTAGCGTATACTGTAGGTTTCCGTAATTTTAGTGTAATTAACCTAATGTTTACCTAGAGTCTTATATGCACAGAGAAGATAAAGAATCATTGTGTTACAAAGATGAGGATTTTATTTATGGTTGATGACTTTGTTATTTTAGATTAGGATACTTCAGAGCCCAGTACTAATTTTGGTCAGTCATGATTACAGATAACTTTTTCCAATCTCACTTAGTCACCCTATCGAAGACTTGGGTCCCTGTGACAGAAATAAAAAGCTCATTTTTTTTCTGAAAAGGGTAATACAATTTACATGTATTCTCTTACTATATGTATGGGCTTTGCTAGGGCTCCCAAAACTAAATACCACAGACTGGGTGGCTTAAACAACAGAAATTTATTTTCTCACTGTTGTGGGAGCTAGAAGTCTGAGATCAAAGTGTTGACAGGTTTGGTTTCTTCTGAGGCCTCCCCCTTTGGCTTGCAGATGGCCACCCTCTCACTGCCTCTTCACGTGGTCATCCCTCTGCACGTGCAGGCCCCTGTTGTCTCTCTGTGTGCCCTAACTCTTCTTATCGAGACACCAGTCATTGCATTAGGGATCCCCCAATGACCCCCATTAACTTAACTACCTCTTTTAAGGCCATATCTCCAAATACAGTCATATTCTGAGGTACACCAGGTTAGGGCTACAACCCTAACCCAACCCTTAATGAATTGGGGGGACAATTCAATTCATAACATTATATATCATTTTTAATAAGTTTTAACAACAAAGTTAAAGTAATGAAGTAAATTTTTGTGAATTATTCATGGTTATTGTAAACTATTAATATTATAACATTCTAAAGAACTACAACTCTAAGTTACATGTGTGAGAATGTGGAAGATTGTAGATGAATTAGCACCAATTTTTTTTTTTATCACCACTGAGAAAGTAACTCAAACTCTGTGACCTATTGACAGTTGGGTTCATTTATATAAAGAATAGTAACTTTCATTAAATATTAATAAAATAGAAGTATCAAATCAAATATTTAAAGAGCTATTAAGTGAGGAGGGATTAGAATTAAAGGGGTTAGAATTAAGATTGGTGAGCAAAAGATACAAAAAAATGTGCTTACTGAAATTTAGAACTACTGGAGATGGAATATGCAGACCTGAAGATTGATTAGTTCTTTGTGACTGAAGTTATAAATTTGTTGGGCTGTTACAGAGGAAATTCATGTATTGAGTGTGGTTCTGGAGGGTGATTATTTTTCATTTGACCCTAAGATTATCTAAGTGTGCTATTTTTTTGTCTTACAAAGTTTAAGAGCCTCAACTTTATATTACTAAAACAATTTAAAAATTACTTATTAATACTTTAAGATTTAGATTAATTATCAAAAATGTCATTACATTAAATATTCTGAGGACTATATTGCTATTTCTTTTCCTTCTCCCTCTAGTGGACAGAAAATATTTTTAAAATATAAAATGGAAGGGTCTATTACTATTGGATGTATCAGTATATACAGTCTCAGCTCTTTTAAAAATTAAAAAATGTTAACATTTCAGAATCATTAAAAAAAATGCTTTATTTGTTATAGGCATAATAATGGATCCTTGAATGTTGAAGATGTTCTTACCAGCTTTGACAATACAGGAAATGTTTGTAAGTTATGTGCTCACTCTATAGAAATATATTTAGTATTTTAAAAAGTGAATTTGTAGTTGGCTTTTTCCTCACTGATGTTTACTATACGTACTGTGTGTATGTGTATTACAACACATATATAAAAAATAAAAACTTGTCCTTTGGTGCAAAATAAGCCCTTACATAAGACACACCTACTAAATGGGGAACAGCAGTTTTTACAGTTGCAGGATTGTGTGTGTGTTTGTGTATGTGGGACAGACTGTATATGACCTATATAGAATGTAGGTCAGAAGGAACACTGGACTCACCAATACTGTCCTTTTGTTTCTTGTTTCTGTTTTGACCTCCGTTAATTCAACAGAGGGACTGTTTCTTCCTTCTTTGCTGTTTTGTGTGCTTTCTTTGCCTCTCCCTGCTTCTCTGCCCTTTCACTACAGAATAAACCCAGAACATATTTTCCTTGATGCTAATATACTTTAATACCAGAGTGTTTTTGTTTAATGCAATATTACAATATGATTGAATATATTGACTTTTTATCTAAGCCTCTGATTAAATGGTGATAGATTTCTCCTCTGAGAAAATCACTTAAATAATTCTTATAATTAATGTCATATGGTAGAAGAAATCAGCCAAGAATATCTTGATGTTGCTGAGTTAAACAACATACCATGACAGGAGCTGTGTACTTTTTTATATTTTTTCATATAGGATGTTTCTCTAGCGCATTGTCAATGAACATGACGATTTTAAATGTAAAAGTAAAATGTAAAATGTAAAAGTAGTACTCTAATACTTTTTTCTCAAAGGAAATTTTGGAACTGTATTTTCTGAATTTAAATAACATATTTTGCTAACAGTGCAGCTTTATCAAATGCATAGATTTGCACAGAGTTATGTCCAGTAATAGGCAATACTTTCGTTCTTATGTCTATATTATGACAAGCTTTTGATTTCATAGAAAAATATTCATGTATTTTGTTACCAAGGAACCTATAAATGTCCCCAAATTACCCTAAAATATTTAAAATAATGTAGGTTTCTTCTTTAGGCATAGCAACAGGTGTACCTTTTAATTTCTATTAATACATGTTGGCACTTACTGAATTCTTTAACACTTAGGCATATCTCATATTTTAATTGTGGCTAGAAAATAGCCCACCCTTGTCTAGGCAAGGACTGGACAAGGGATGCTGATGGTGGTCGAGGAGACATTTTCCTTCAGTTTTGGGATAATGTTAAATATCTTTGTCAGGCTTATGCATACATAATTTCAGAATATGATCCTGGAATGTTAAATGCAGAATTTTTGACTCAGTAATGAAAAAGTCAAGTACAGTTCTCAGTTGACTCAGTATGTAATAGGGCCACTAGCTGGCAGCATTATGTAAAATAAAAACAATTTCCTAAAAGTCTAGATTATTGTTTTAGACATGAATAATTATCTTATCCTTCTCTAACATTTTTTCCCATAACTTGTTCTATACCTCACTCCTCTGCTTCCCCTCTGCTTCCCCCTGCTCCCGAGTTTTTGTTGCATTAACAAGTGGAAAGATTGTATATTAAGGGTATTTTTTCACTGCTGTCTATTGTTTGGTGGAAAGATTTGAGACTTTGGAATGAGACTCACCTGCATTTGGATCCTGATTCTGAAATGCATTTGAGCAATTTTTATCATCTGTATGAGTCTCAATTTTTTTTCATCTCTTAGGACTGGATATAATATATAGAAAGTACATAACATACCACATGCCTCAGAGTTGACACTCAGTAAATGGAAGCTATTTATTAATTGTTACTGGTGATGAGTACCTCTAAAACTTCTTTCAGTTTTTTTCTAATAAGGAATATCGTATTATTAAGGATTATTCTGATGTCTTAAACTATTTTGATTGAACTAGCAAGGCAGAAAAATTAGATAAAATTACCAAAATGTAATTTCTTAAAATGTCTTGTGATAGTATAGCATTAAAAACTTGAAAATATTGCCAAGTGATAGACTGGAGACAAAATAAGACATTAAAATATGTTGCTTCGTGTATCTTTTTTATTTACTCTTTTAATTCTAAAAGAAAAATCTATATTGATGTTTCACTTAATGATAAATTGGTAAAGTCCCATTCCAATAAAGTAAATATTGATTATAATCTGTATATGATCTTGGTCATAAAGTATTCATGGATTGAAAAAGTCATTTTTCACTTGATGCCTCAAAAATCTGATTTTATTTTGCTAATAGTGATATTACGTTGAGTTTGGGACTAGAAAACCCAGCAGAGGGCGCCACAATCATAATTCTGTCTCACAGCCTAAAATAATTAAATAACTTGAAGAATAACTAAGCTTTTACTATGTAAACATATAAAGATGTGTTTAAACATTTCCATTTGATTGATTTCTAATATATTCAATATACTCAATAATTCATTAATACAAAAAATGAATTTTTCCTGACTGATTTTGGGATTTGATTTATTTTTTTTGTTTTATATTAAATATCAGTTTTTATATTTTTATCTTTAAATAAAGGAATACTTTTGATCTTGTTAATCTTGATAGTAAGTAAAAGTTCTATATAAAAGTATCAGTTCCTAAATCACCACCATGGTAGTACACTGAAGGATATTTAGAATGAGGAAAAAAGTTTCTAATAGAATGAGAGAACCAATAGATAAATTATTCATCTATTTTAGCAATTTGTTTCCAAGTTAATATTACTTCCTGGTAATAGAAAAAATAATTAAGTTATTTTATAGTCACAAAAACCTGATATATGTAGATATAGTAAATATATATTCATGATTCAGTAGAACCATTAATCTCAATTTTAAGTTAATTTTAAAAATCAAGAAATGATTGTATTCGTTGTAAATTTTCTAAGTTGAAAGGATTAGTCTTACTTTCTGATTTTGTTTATGCTCTAGCCAAAAAAGACATGGAAAAATCTGTTTAATTTTGAAAAATAAATGAAACCTCTAGATAGTTTCTTATTTCCTGATATATCAGAAAATATTTTTTGTATTTGCTTTTTTGTTTAGAAGTGTTGTGTTTTTAAATGTATGACCTACAAAGCATTTTATATTTTTGAGATACCCTTTTACTGCTTGAATTTCTTTGAATGTTGTATGAGGAAATTAAAACGAATCTCACACAGAATTAATCATTTCTGCATAATGATTTATTGTATACTATATGACCCCAGCCTTCTTTTGATATATTTGCTACTGTGAAAAACTAATTTGAAAGTCAAGCTCCCTTTTTGCTTACCTCTAACTGGGAATAGGAATGCATATTTCATTCTTTGGTTTCTACTACTTGAGAATCTACTTGCTTGTAAGATGTCAAAGCTGCTTGGTTGAGAGGTTGTATCTGCTCTTGACTCATCATGCCTGGAAAGAGAGGCTGACAAGCTACCTAGGAAGAGTATAGGATGACATCCTTCACCTCTAGTGAGGTACTGGCTGCTTCTGTATTTTGTTTGACATCTCACTCAGACACTTTGGGTAATAAGGGAGTGCTCTGTTTGTAAGCATCTCAGCAGATTTCTTGTTTCTGTTTTTCCTTTGGTCAGAGTCTCCTTTCTAGCTAGTCCCCTGACCTCTAGTCAAAGAAGCCTTCCCATACTATGTCTATTCCAAAGCTATTTTCTCTCTCTCTTTCTCCAAAGGTGTCTCTTTCCTCTACTGAAATGAATTTTTTAAAAAATGTGATTTTCCTTAGGGCTTAGTTGATCCAAATTTGGATATCGTGTCTAATAATACAACTATTTAGTATTTATAAAATCTCATTCATACTTGGGAGGCACAATAGCTTCATTTGTACTTTTTTATTTCTGTATTTTTTTTATTGTATCCTTTATTTGATAATATGAACAGATGAGTTAATATTTCTCATATAATTTATTACATATAATATGTACAATATAATGTATAATAAGCCTATAAAGGATAGGAAGTAAATAATTATTATATATTATTGCAATAACCTAGTATGGGGCAGGATTCCTGGCAAATGTTGCAGGTTAAATTTAGGGAATGTATTAGTAAAACCCCTTCTGCCATTCTTTAAAATTTTTTTTCTCCTGGCTGAGCTATGTGACAAGGCCTTGTGGTAGTTGATGTCTCCTTGTCTCCTGGAGAAATTTGTAGACCCTCTGCTATATATACTCTTACGTGTGATAATGGTGATTTTTTTTCTCCAGTGAACCTTGGGGCTGACCTGGACTTCTCATGCACACAGCTACAGTCTTTGCTTCCTAGTAGTCTCATACAGGACATGTTCATGATATTTCCCAAACTGATCAAAGTCTCTTTAATAAATATAAAAGATATTTTCACTTTCTACCTGTATTTGGGAAACCAAAGATAATAAATAGTTTCTCAGGAAATATAGTCCAAATTTTTAGATTTTCTGTTTCATTGTTACTGTGTTATATAATTAGGGTCTGTAATGTTGGTGAAATTATCAAAACTTCAAGAACATCAGCTTGTATTTAAAAATGTTTTCCTCATTCAAATAAAGGTATATACATATATGCATTATATATATCTATATACACATACATATATACGAGAGCTGCCTGGAAAGTATCCGGCCATTGTTTATATAACGAGAACGATTACATGGCCGAATACTTTCCTGACAGCCCTCGTATATACACATATACACTTAATAAAGAAATTGGATTAAAAAATGAGAAAATTGGGGCTTTTAGGGGCCATTCTTCTGTTTTAGAATTAGTGTGGTCATAGAGAAACGTGGGATATGAAGTTCAGGTTTTAGCGCTATTATTAGCTATGTGATTATAGGCAAGTCTTTGAACAAATCCTGATTCCTTATGTAGAATTGAATATGAAACGATAACTACCTTGTAGTGTGGTGAACATAATATTAGATAATGTGAAAGCACTATGTAAAGTGTAAATAATATTTGTGTTTTTTGTTATTAGTATTAGCATCACCTGTCTCATTCTTGAACTTTTTCAATATCTTTGGTATTGGAAAATAACACAAGATAGGAAATACTTTTTGTGTGTACCATACTGATTTAATTTTTTTACATTATTTTGTTATGTGAAAACAGTGTAAAGCCACACAATTAAAATAGTGTGGCATTAGTGTGGAAATACACATATTCAATGTTTTAGAATAGAAGGTTCACAAAGATCTAAATATATGTGATTTATCATATGATGAAGATAGAATTTCAATAAGAGAGGAAAGGAAAGGATGGATTCTTCAATAAATATTAACAATATTAAGATCAACTAGGAATTTAGAAAACTAAAGCTGACTCCCTCCTCGATGCCCTATTACCAAAATAAATTTAAGATAGATTAAATATTTAATTAAAAATCATAATACTCCTAGATATTTCAGATGAATAATTTTATTATACTGAAATAAGGAAGGTCCCTCTAAGTGTGACCCAAATCTCATGAATTCAAAGATTCATGGATTGATTAAGCTAAGATTTATAGACACTTTATTTAAAAAGTTGAAATACAAATGACAAACTGATAAATATTATTTATGACATATATTCAGACAAAGATATATTTTCTTTATTATATAAGGAGCTCACACAAATCCACAACAAAAAGGCAATCTGCAGATCTGTAAGAAAGGGAAAAACAGCCAAAAATTAGGAAGGGGTATTTCACAAAAGAAATACCAATGTTGTATAAATACATGAAATGATTATTTTTCTAGTAATTGAGGAAATGCAATTGAAGCAGGGAGACATAATTTTTGCTTATCAGATTGACAAAAATGAGAGAAGATAAGCAATAATCAGGGACTTGCCAGGAAATGGGCCTTCACGTACACTGTTGGTGGAAAGGAAATCGATTCTGCTTTTCCAGAGGCAGTCTGACAGTGTCTTTATAATTTTAAGTATCCATATCTTTGGACCAATAATTCCCTTTTCAAAAAAATGATGAAACCAGTATGCAAAGCTATATGTAAATGGATTCATTGCAGCACAATGAATAATTGGAAAAAACATAAATATTTAATTTTAGATGATTGGTTAATTATGGATAATCCATGCAATGAAATACTATATAGCTGTTCATGATCTACAAAACATATTAGGTTAAAAAAAAAGACAGAAAATATGATCTTATTTCTATAAAATACACATATGAAGTATGCGTGTAGGTATATATATGCACAGAACTGTGTGTCAGTGCTCATTGTTTTGTTGGGATATTGGTTAATTTATCCTTACTTCTTTATCCTTTTCAGTATTGTTTGAATTTTTTATGGCATGTATTACATTATAACTGGAAAAAGCAATGTTATTTTCATTTTGAAAAAATGCTCTTTAACTTCCAAATTGAGTATTAACTTTGTTGACTGAAAGCTGTGGTAAAATCTCAAATTGCTTAGGGGATAGCACTGGGAAAAAAAGGAGCAATTCATTTTACCAGTGAAAAAATATAAAGTGTTTTGTTTTTAAATAGTGCTTTTCTCCGAGGAGCTCATAGCATGTTAGACATTAATGTATTAGTCTCCCAGTATACTTATGAGATAAGAAATCAGAGATCAATCAAAGTATTTTAGCCCTGTATTAGGTCTGGGGAGTACAAAGACGTTAAAGTCAGTCAGTGGCAGATCATTAAAGCTTTGGACATAGATAATTTATAAGTTGTGTAAGAAATAAATTTATAAGGTCATCAGTGCGTTATGTGGTTAGTATGCATGGGTAATGGTCAACAGCCTTGAGATCGTCAGGGAACTGCAAGCCAGTGGGGAGCTGCTGGTAAGCGGCACTGGCACTGATTTGGCTGCTGGCCCCTCTTTAGGATCACCGTGTACAGGTTGTCTTTGATTCCTAGTCTACGTTAGACAGGATTTGGGAGTTAGGTTGGGTTGCTGGGTGGTACTTTCCATAGCCATGTGTTTCCAGCTGTCTGACTTCCCAGCTCCACAGTGGTCAGGGCACTTTTTCCTTATGGCACAATATTGGGTAAGCATGCCCTTAAGCGATAAACAGAGTTCAGCACATTTGTTATTATTATACCAGGGAAGGAACATTTAAAAGATATCACTCTTTAATGCATTCTTAAAATTTTTATTTAAAATAAGAAATCACAGAGTTGGAATGGTTCTCTTTGATACTAAAAGGTGGTGCTATTGTGAGAAAATACTGAAATAAACCCTATCATCCTTTCTAGATTCATATGCCTTAACAGTACAATAATACTGGAAGGTAGCTCGTGTCTTTGTCATAAACCTGCTAGTTTCTTCCTCCTTTAAATATCTGAAGGGATGTTCTTAATTTAGGTGTCTCTCTAAGTTTTAGCAGAAGATATGCCAAGAAATCTTTTTTTTTCCCCTCCCCTGAGCAAATTACTGAGTAAAATTCCTTTATCTTCTTTTAAATAGCTACCATTACTTTTGCATCCTTTGCAGTATTTGTCAGGAACTTTGTAAATATTATCCCTTTAAGGCTCTTAACTTTACAAGGGTTGAGGAAACTGATACCCAGAACAAAGTAATTTGCTTAAAGATTTAGTAAGTGGTCGCATAGGAATTTGTAACTGTTCTACTATATTTCTTGAGGTTTACATTTTTCCAAAATGATAGGAAGTTAATTTTAAAAGTTTGTGATGGGAATTGAAACTAAAAGTGGTAACCTAAAGGGCTAGAAAATAACTCTGGCAAATGAAAACGAATCCTGTGCAGCAGATGTGTCTCAGAGGAGACTGATTAAAGGTCACTGGAAAATGGGCTCTCTCGGGCTTCTGAAAGGTAGTTGACAATCCAATGGAGTGGGGATTTGGGGAGTGAGGATGGGGAAAAAGAATGCATTTTCTTTTAATAGTCTTAAACTGAATGTGGGTTTGGTTTTATTTTGACTTTTTTGGGAAGTGCTGCTTTTTGCAGCAATAATACAATAGTATTATAATAATGCTTTGTGTTTTTACATAGCCCTTTCTCTGAGGTGCTTCTCAAGCTTATGGCTGTAGTGATATTTTAAAATTGCTTACATAAACATAAGCCACACAAAGAACTCAACTAAAAGGACTTTAGCAAAGTTGTTTGGATTGTACAGCCTTTCCACAGAGAATTGTGGGTATATGACCGTTTGTATGGCATGCATATATTGCACTACTCTTAGGAATGCTTGATGTGAACAAAATATTTGATGACGAATGAATTTAGTGTTTGTGTATAGGTACCTAGTCTTTTCGATATTCTCTTCTCTCAACCTTTACTCTTCACTCAGCCCCGAATATTTGTGTTATATCCTGGGAGGTGGGGACAGTTCATGGGAAGGAATGAGGAAAAGTTTCACCTCATTCTGTGTGTGTGAGTCTGGAAATGTGCATGTATTATGTATGTTGTAGGTGCTGCACATGCTCACAGGCTGCTTGTTGTAGTATGCTGGAGCAGGTGCAGTCTTTGCTACAGACGGTAAACTCATGGATTGTCTGAAGCCTTTGCCCTTCCAGGTTGTTGGAGATCACATTTCTGTGTCATGGCCATTTCCTAAGAGTCCCTGACAGTTGACATCACTTAATTTTTTACTGAAAGCTGAGGTGGAACCCAGACCTCCCACTAAAAAAAATATTGATTTTAATTGTGTGATAGTCAAAGACAAACAAATAGTATTTTGATTAATCCTGGAGTTTGGTTTTATTTTAATATTTGGCAACTTAATCAGAATTTCGTAGGGGTTAGTTGGACTGCCATTATATACAATTAAGAAATGGCATATACTTAATGAAAACCACAAGTTCTCTGCTTGTGCTTATCCCCTGGATTCCCTTAAAAGAGAAATTATAATAACAAGAAGTGTGTGTTGGGGTGCAGGGAGGATTAATTCTTACTGCCCTCTTTGATCTTTCCCTCTTATGTCTTACAAGTTTGTAGTTTGAATCCTTCAATTTAGTACTCAATTATGTGTCATATTATATTAACTATTTGTTAATCTTTTTCTCCCAAAATAAAATTTAAACCCCTGATTGCAGGGACCATGTCTTATACATCAGCAGTATTTATAAAACCACGGTCGCTGTGGTTTGATCTCAGAGGGTGTTAAAGTCCATGCAAAAAAATGTATTTTCAAATGACTTGAGTATTTTACTTCTCTTGACTAAATGACATGAAGGTAACACACAGTCTTTAGCAATTTTTCTTACCATTTCCCTTTTTTCTCTCTCCGATCTACTGCTACCCCACATTGCTGCCTGTTCTTTACCTCCTAAATACATAACAATCAAACAAAAAACCTCAGAAGACAATTCTAACGATTATATCTATCATGAGACATTCTTGTCTTCCTTTTTATCCCCTTTTCTTCTCATTCTCCATCACAGAACTGAGGAACAAGCCTGACAAGGCAGGATTTTCCTTGGAGGGTGTGAGCAGACTGGTGGGGTAGGGCGAGAGACTGAAACAGACCAGGTTCTTTTAGTTAGAGTGACTGTGCAGACTTATTTGCTGACATGGCCCTAGTTGTTCTTAGCATTTTTTTCTTTTAAATGGAGACAGAGTTTTGCTCTGTTGTCCAGGCTGGAGTACTGTGGCGAGATCATAGATCACTGACTGTAACCTTGAACTCCTGGCCTCAAGCGATTTTCCCGCCTTGGCCTCCCAAAGTGCTGGAATTACAGGCATGGCCACTGCACCTGGCCTTAGCGTAATTGCTGTCAGTCCCTCTTTTCACTCCCAAAAGTGTCCTGATTTGGATGATAAATTATATGTGTATGTCTAGAAGACAAGAAAAGAGAAAGATTGGAAGCTTACATTGATTATTTATATCTATTTATATAATATCTGTTTATCCCATCATAGTACCTTGCACAAGGCCTGACCCAAGTAGTATTCAATAAATATGCATAGATTAATTTGAATCCCAAGTTACACCCAAAGAGATCCATTCATTCTACATAGATGTATTTGTATTTGATATATTATTCTACATAACAGAGAGGTAAATCTAGATCTCAATTTTAAAGGACGTATACCACAGGCCTCATAAACTGAATTCAGAACACATACATATTTTGTTCAGGTAATTCAATAATTGAAAAAATAAAAGAATTACTGTGAAGATTTCAAAATAAGGAGGATTCACATAAAATCTAGTTTTTCAGTTTCTCTTAGGGAAAAAAAAAAAAGATTTAGTGGCCTGAGTCTGAGCTCACATAGTAATTATCATCTGGAGTGAGCAGGGTCTTCATTTCACCTTTGTGCTCACCACTCCACCCATGGTCATTCAAATTTGCAACCCCTGATACATGTCATATATTTGGGAGCATTTAAGATATGTTATCTTTGTACATTTTTTAGATTCTTTAATTATCTACTTAAGAAGAGCCAATTCTCATTAGTCATTTTGTTTATCAAAACTAATTAAATAAAATACTTTAAATTCTTTTGTCAATAAACCTTTTTAATTCAACAAAATAATCATTAATCTTTGGGAAATATTTTTTCTCATACTGTCTACAAATGGCCACAACTATTAAAAAATATTAATATTATTCTATTTAATAAAAAATAAGCTGACACTATTTTAAATATTTTTAACAGCTAGTATCTTTGAGAAAACATTTTTGAAACTTATTCATATCGAGTTAAAATTATGAAATGTACTTTAAAAATGAAATTGAAAACTAGAGTTACAGGAGAAATTTTAAATATTTGTGACTATGTGTATGTGTGTGTGTGCATGTATACTTACATGTGTATATATAAAATATATAGTTAACTTGATCTTCATTTGCCTCTTTTTGTTTATTTATAGATTGGAAAAGAAAGAGCAATCTCAACAAGTGTTTATTAAGTTCCTATTATGTGTTCTCCTGCATTTTCAATTCTCAAATGATTTCTCAACTTTGAACTACTATAAAGGAATAAAACATTTTTTCTACACATGTTGAAGAAACTACTGTATATTAAAATCTGGATAAATATCTCAGGTCTGATTCATCCAGGTACTTGGATGGTTTCTGTGAACTATGTCTTAAATCTCATCAGCAAACATCTTTTAAAAATAATTTAAAATAGCTACATTGCTTCAACAATGAAGAATTTACTCTGATTACAATTTTTAGAATATTGGCAAGAAAGTGGCTTGACTTACTCTACGTTAAATATAATCTCATGAACATATTGTCTCAGGACATGATTTTATTTTTATTAATTTTTAAAGTTTACTGTATTTTTAGTTAAAATTATATATATTCAGACCATCAATTTCATGTTTTTCAAGTCTTTTGTGAAGCCTATTCCAGTCTTAATCTCTAGCCCTGCAACAAACCTTTCATCTTGACATCTCCCTTCACTATCATCTTGAGGATTCATTTCGTCTCTTCTCTGTGGGATCTCATTCCAAATCTCATGGCCTCCTCTTTGTTTACTCTGTCATTTTAGAAGATTATAAACTCGAGTAGCTTCCTGAGAAAGTAAGGGGAAATAAATTTTTGAGACTTTGTAATACTTTGGTTGGATATGAAGTGATAGAATTTAAAATAATTCCACCTTCAAAATTTTACAGCAATGTATTGTAGCTTCTAGTGTTTCATTTGAAATTTCCAATGCTATTCTAATTCCTTATCTTTTTTATGAAACCTGTTAATTTCCTCTGAACTTTGATAGAATCTTCTTGTATTCCCAGTAGACTGAAATTTTATGATACAGTATCTTGGTGTGGCTCTGTTTTCAAACATGTTGAACATTTGATGGGCATTTGCAATTTAGAATGTCATATTTTTCAATTCTGAGAAATTTTGTTGAATTATTTCTTATTTCCTCCCTTCTGTTTTCTCTCTTTCTGAAATTTCCATTTTTTGAATATTGTACATCCTGGACAGGTTCTTTATCTTTTCATCTTCTGTTTTGCATTTTTTGACTTTTTCTTTACTCTCAGATATTTCTACAACTATTTTTCAACCTTTCTGTTGAGTTTTTCTTTCTATTTTTATGCTAAAAGTGTCCGAAGCTCTTTTTTTTCCTGTTGTTAGTTATTTTCCTCCATAGCATTCTTTTCATATTTCTTGATTGCTTCTCTTACCTTTTTTAAAGATATTACTGAAAGTTTTGTTTCTTTTCTCTTTTATAGTCTTTGTTTCTTTCCAGTTATTTTTTTCTGTATAATTTCTTTGGTCTCTGTCTTTTATAATAGAGGCTTTCATCATTTATCTGGTGATCCTTGAGAATTATATACAACAAAACTGATTGGAAGATACAGTGGTATTTCAGCTTGTTGATTACAGGTTTCTCTGTGGATGATCTGGCTGGGCTGTTTCTTGGACAACCCTGGTTGTCAATATGTTTAGGTGTTTCTCTTAAGCTGATCAGTTTCCCAGAGAAAACTCTTTTGAGTCTGCTGCTTTGGGAAATATGTATACCCTAGATGTTAGCATTTTGGAAGGTGGATAGGAAGAAGAGTCTCAAAATTTAGTTACTCAGTCCCTCATTTAAAAACCTTCCCCACCACCACCCTCCCTCAACTGCACGAATGCCCCTGAGTCTAGAGAGATTACAAAACATCTGACAGGGTGGAGAAGTGGTAGTTGCTCTATTGAGTGGGAAATGAGATTTCAAGATCTAACTGCTTCATAAGTAGATATTCGACAAATTCTCGTATGTTTAGCCCATCCTTACCCCATCTCACAGAGATATAAATCTGGTTGCTTCTTAACTTCCCCCTAGTGCTGATTTAGGATTCTGCTTTTTGCTGTGCTTGTGCCTTTATTAACTCTCATTTTGTTTTTAAATTTACTTTCTTTTGTTTTAAGTGGGGTATCAGGAGTGGAAGTTAATATGTGGATTCCCTCTAACATCTTTAGCTACTATCTTTAACACATATATGTATGTTACACTCATATACGTCAATTTCACAGAAATACTATAACCACTTAAAATTTAACACAAATTTTAGTACTTCATTTCAGTAGAATACATATGGTTTTTATCAAATCTACACTAGGAAAATATTTCCAATATAAATGTATTTATGTATATAAATCATCAAGGCTTTTCATAAATTTTAGAAATTCTTTCTTCTCTCATTTCTGAATTCTTCAGCTTTCAAAATTGAAGTCAAATGTTACCTCCTTTATATAGTATTTCCTAACTCTCCTAAGCTACTATTTGTGGTCTTTCCTATGTTTACCTGTAGACTTTTTAATTTAATACACCATTAAAATATATCACATTATATTATAGCTATGTCTTAATCGCTTACTAAGCTGTAAGCTCACAGAGGGTAAGTGTGATGTTTTGTTTATGTATGTACAGTGTCTGGCCTGTAATGAATACTCAATGAATGTTTTGTGGATTAGTGAACTTAATATGTAAAAAAGGAAACCATACTTTTAAATTTTATTTTCCTTTATTTTAGACAGAGTCTTGCTCTGTCACCTAGGCTGGAATACAGTGGTGCAATCCTAGCTCACTGCAGCCTTGAACTCTTGGAGTTCAAGCTCCAAGAGCTTGGATCTTGGATCAAGCGATCCTCTTGCCTCAGCCTCCCGAGTATCTGGGACTACAGGTGTGCACCACCACACCTGGTTAAATTTTAAATTTTTTGTAGAGACAAGGTCTCACTGTTTTGCCCAGGCTGGTGTTGAACTCCTGGCCTCAACTGAGGCTCTGTTCTCAGCCTTCCAAAGTGCTGGGAATATAGGTATTAGCCACCAGGCCTGGCGGAAACCACACCTCATAAATAAATTAGGATACAATTCTTTGTTTTACAAAATGTTTACTGTATAAAATAATTTATTTTAGGATTCCTTTAAATAGCCCATATCTCTAGTACATTTAAAATTTTATTACATGGCTTTTTTCCCCCAGAAACATATTCACATTAGTATCACTTTTTCATATATGTGTACGTCTACATGTATTCTACATTGATCTTCTTTAGTAGGGATGTTACTCATATTTAAGAATGAAATAAGTGTTATTTTGTTACATATTGGTGATGTTTTCCCCTTCATATATCTTTTGCTGGGAGAGCACTAAGTGGCTATTCATCTAGATTTTTGATCAGTGCAATATATTTTAAGCAACTAGTTCTAAAATACATTCAAATAGCATGCCATATTCCTCATGAATTGCTATTCCTTTGCTTAAATTTCCTACACAGACCACCAGCAATCCCTTAAGTACTTTTCCTACCAGCTAATGCTAGCTTTTAAAAATCTACTTAATGTTACTCTTTTCATTTTCTTTGTTGCCTCTGTCACTTAATATACCTCAGTGCCTGCCTGATATTGTTCCTTTTCAAGGTCCTTTTCTGCTTTTAGGAAGATCTTTCCCAGTCTCTTTCTCTACTGCTGTCTTACATGCTTCGATTCTGCTGTTTCTCCGCTGCAAAGAGCTTAGTGGAGGGAGGAAGTGAATATTACAGGTTACTTTTTTAAAAAGTTGTTATGTGTAATATTAAAGAGAATATGAATGCTGGTGGTTACTATATAAGTAGTGTTCCAAAAGGATTTTGATAAACTTGTAAAGCCATTCATGGAGACAGAAATACTAAAATGGGATTTGTTTACATTTCTTAGACAAGGGGAAAAGAGACCATTTAAATTTGGCAGTTGTTAAAGTTGAATGGTGGGTAAACAGGAGTTCGTTTTCTTCTGTTCTCTGTATTTTTGTGTATACTAAAATTTTTCCAAATACAAGATTTAAAAAGATTTAAGTCTCATTTTTCATTACTTTTGACCCAGCAATCTTACTTTTTGGTATCTGTCCTCTAGTACATAAAAACACATGTTCAAAGATATTAATTACAACATTATTTGGATTGGAAGAAAAATAACCTGGAAACAGTCTTGACAGCTCTACTTCGATTACTAATGGAATTGTTGGATAAATTATGGTGTATCCATACGATGGATTATTATGCAGCAGTTAAAAAGAATGAATTGATTTATATGCTATAATCTGAAGGGATGTCCAAGGATGAGTTGAGTAATGTGTATAACTGATTTCATTTTTATAAAAAGAAACCGTATGGATATGCAAAAAGCTGTGAAAACATATATACCAAATTATCAGTATTAGTTATTTCAGAAAGTGGAACTTAAAGTGACGGGGTAGAGGAAAAATTAACTTTTTTTCTATTAATCTTTGTATGTTTGATTTGTTTCAAGAATATATTTTGGGGAAAATGTAATAAAGATTTTTTTAATAAATATAAAAATAAAATATTTTAAAATTGAGTGTCAATTCATCCGTGATAATAAAAACTCATTTTTAAAGTTTTAAAAGAGAAGCAGAAAGTGATATGTTTAGGAAACCAAATGGTGAATTAGATCATAATTTGCCTTCAGAAAGAAAGATAAATAAACCCATAACTCATGCATATGGAATATATATTGAACTCCGACTCTATTTCCAAACTTCCAACAGAAATTGTTTGGTTATAATTAGAAAGAAAATGTTAGCCTTCTATGTATTAATTCAGCAGTCTCCCAAAATTTGACTGAATGTGCCTAAAATTTAAGCTTTTTTGTTATGGTAATTGAACCAATCAGTTTAATAAATAAAGATCCCCCATTTTTAACAGGCCATATTTGACTTAAAACTGGGGTATCTGGTTATATCAATTAGGGTTCCTCGGTTGTGAACAACAGAAACTGACTCCGGCTAACTCAGGCAAAAAGAAATGCATTAGAGGGATACTAAGCAGGTAATAGAATTCAAGTTTTACTTGATAGTTGGGCATTTCACTTTGTATTTTAGTATGCCTCTAATTATATTCCCTGCTTTTAATTACAGCATTGCATTAAAAGTTCCTAGCCAAGCACCTTTGTCATTTTGTCTTTTATGGATTAAATTTAGTTAAGTCTTTTTAAAAATCATTACCACTTTTTAAAAGAGAAACTTATATAGTATCTATTGTTTAAATTGTGCTCTAGTAAATGATGAATTTGGAGTTATAATTAGTTTGATTTATTATAACAGGTATACCCATTCAAATACTTATGGATAGTCTCAACCTACAGAAGTTATTTTAGAATAACCACTATTGAGTTTGTCTTTAATGCCACACTGGTGTTTTTCTGTGTGTGCACGTTTAGCACATTTTTTAAAAAATATTTTTTTTCCTTGTTTTCATGGTAAATTTCCCAGGGAGATTAATTATAAATGTTTTTTAATGTTAAATTATTATTTTTTATCTTGTGCCTGCCTGCCTACCTGCCTGCCAGCCTTCTCTCCCTCCCCTCCCACCCGCCTTCCTTCTTTTCTACCTTCTTCTCACTCAGTTGCCCAAGCTAGAGTGCAGTGGTGCCTCCTGAGTAGCTGGGATTATAGGTATGTGCTACCATGCCTAGACAATTTTTTAAAAATGTTTTTTGTAGAGACAAGGTCTTGCTCTTGCTCAGGCTGGTCTTGAACTCTTGAGCTCAAGTGAGCCTCCCACCTCGGCCTCCCAGAGTGCTAGGATTACAGACATGAGCCACTGTGCCCAACCCCTTTCTCCAAGTTTAAAAAAAAATTCCCTTCATTAAACTGTTTTTTAAATGGTTTCTGCTAGTTGCCTTTGTCTTTTTCAAGTCATCATTCAAGGTAGTCTTTTTAATTTTTTTCATTGGCATCCTAACCTCTTCAATTTCATCTGAATCTTTTAACCTCATTTTCATTGTTGAGTCACTGCCCAAAATGTCATTGACATTATTAAGAAACTTTGGCATTGGATAGCCAATGCAGATTGAACATGAACATTCTTTTTAAATTATTTTTTCAGCAGACAATGTAGATTTGCACCGAAATCTCCATAATTCTTCTGCCAAGACTCTCTGAGGGCAAAGGCACATAATGAAGAGAACATAGCATATAAAAGTAACTACAAGGAGATGGAACTGCTTGTCATGAGCGTTATGTTTGAACCAATTGAATGCAGCAGCTGATGATAACCCACACAGAATCTATCCATTTATTCTATATATTCCCTGTAATACCTGCTATAGTCCTATACATATAGTGGGTGTTCAAACAATTGTTGAATGAATGAGTAATCAAACTAATAGATAGCGTACCTTTGACACAAGTTGTTTTTGGACCATTACAGTGTTTATTTAAATCATATACCATATAAATGGATGTAGATGCTAAAGAAGAAGGAATTTAGATGCAAAAAACTGTTGCTGTTTTTTCCCCTGTGCTGTAATATTCCCCATTTTTTAAATCTCCTTTTATGTGAATTTAGCTGTATTATTTGTTACTTCTAATTTCAACGTTTATAAGTTACGAACTATTTCAATTACGCAAAAAAATGACAAGAGAATATGAGAAACATCCAGTAGCCACTATGCCAATTTAACCAATGTTAAAGTTTTGCCATATTTGCTTAAACTTTTTTTTTAAGCATGAAACGAAGTTTATTGAGAAAGGACAAGATAGCTTTCAGAGCAAGAACAAGATACAGGTTCACAGAGCAAGAGCAAGATACATTTGCCACAAACAACGAATGATCCTCTTGTCATAACAAGAAGGACTTAAACATTTTTTAAGAAGCAAAATATTTTAATACATTCGTAATAACCTTTGTAACCCTTTTTGATCTTATTTCTTTTCTTTCCTCCTTTTTCCCTCCCTTCCTATATATAACCCTTACCAGAAATTGGTGTGTTATCTTCTAGTCGCTATACTTAAATTTCGTGTATCTCCTCTTTTTACCTTTGTTTAGTGTTCCCCATCTTGCATGCATTATTGGGACTTTTGTCATTATCCTCATATTTTAGAGATATTTGGGAGTTTTTCCTTTGTTGCTGTAGTTTGGCTGTTTAGGTCAAAAACTGATGTTTAGTAGGGAAAGTGAGGTTCAAGACTCCTAGACTTACCATAAAAAGAGGTCCTTGTCATGTAGGTTTTAAATCTCCTTTATTAAATTAGTCACATTAAGTGAGAGCTAGTATATAGCTGAATGGTTATAAAAATGCACGCTATAGACCTATATTTCCTACATTTGAATCTAGGTTGCACCACATCTTTGCTGTGTAACTTTAAGGAAATTGCTTATTCTCTTTAAGCCTGAATTCGCTCATCTTGGCAATTATTATTTCATAGGGTTGTTGTGAGAATTAAGTGAGATCATACATGGGAAGTGCTCTGCCTAAGACCTGGCAGATAGATCTCATTAAATTTTGGCTATTTTTATTTTATATTTGATTAAGTGTTTTACTGACAAGACTCAAATGTTCTTAGTTTTTTTTCTCTCTCTTGAATTCTATTAGATGACTCTTTTGAATCCATACATTTTATTTAATTATTTGGAAACATAAAAACGATTTTTGCCACTGAAGTAAACAAGCACTAACTCAAGCAACATGAAACATTCTCAAAATATCCTAAAAATTTAATTTGGAATATAGTTAAAAATAAGTTAGAGAAACTAATGGTGCTATCCATTCTGCACGGTTTTCTGGGGGCCGATTACAAATAGTGACTAGTCTTATAGTCTATGTTTTTCATTTGAACTATCGTGTACATTAAAGTCATAGTGTGCATTATTTCTCTGATTTCTCTTCATCTCAAAATCTAAGGTTAAATGAAAGTGTCAGGTAGATATTTAGAGAAGACTATTTTGAACTAAATATAACCATAATCTACTGTTAATAAATTAAGAAATGGATCCATGGAAAATACATACGTTTGTTGAATTGAAAATTATAACACCTTGCTCAAATCTACTGTATTGTTCATTTAAAAAGCAGGTAAAATGAAGATGATGATTTAAATGGAGTTATAGTTAGAAATGTGGAATTACTCTGGCATTCCAAAAGACTTGACTTAATATTTGGACATGAGTTTCACAATTATTAAATTTTAGACCTCATTAAATATATTTCTTGTGTCTGATTTATCCCAGATTAGGAACTCAATACAGGATTCATAGGAATATTTTAGTTTTTTAGGCAGGGTATTTAGTAGCCAGGCTTAGGGTGACATTGTATTAGTATGCCAATCGGTAGGCCCTTTGACTGTATGTTAGCAGGATAACTTGAATGACACCCTTCCCCCAACCCCAATCCCCATCCCTGTATCTCTGGCAACTCTATTTTAGTTGTAAGTCAGAGGTGACTGCTTGTAGGGGAATATCATGTCTATTTTCTGGTTATTCCAAAGGAAAGAAAATATCTCCATGTGTTTTCTATTGCTACATAATATATTACCCCAAATTTAGCAGCTTAAAATAGCAAACAGTTATTATCTAACAAAGTTTCTGAGGATAAGAAATCTAGGTGTGGATGGTTCCTATGGGTCTCTTACCAGGTAATAGTTAAACTGTCAGCAGGGGCTGCAGTTATCTTAACATATGACTGGGACTGGAAAATCTGTTTCCAGAGTCATTTATATGGTTGTTGGCAGGCCTCAGTTCCTCACTGATCGTTGGCCAAATGCTTCAATTCCTCACCATAGCGCTACTCACAATATGGCGGCTTGCTTCCACTGGAGTACAAGATCTGAGAGAGAATCATAGTCTTTTATAACCTAATCTCAGAAGTGACATACCATCACTTTAACCATGTGCTATTGGTCACACAGACCAACCCTGATGCCCTGTGAAAGGGGACTGACTACACAAGGGTGTAAATACCAGGACGCAAGTATCAGTGGAGACCATCTTAGAGGCTGGCTACCAAACTCCTGGTGATGAATATCATGCTTGTGGTTATCTAGCTATGAAACTTCCTGTGATGGACTTCATCATTGGTAGTTATCTAACTACTTATCTGTAAGTCTCAGAAACCAAACTTGAGTTGTCTAACATTTAGGTTAGTAGCTAGAGGAGTTAAGTTTGTGTGAAAAAAAGTCCTCAGTATCATTTTTATTTTAGGTGTGTGTCATAACAGTAGATCATTTAGTGTTAGACCTGGTATCGACAACCAAATTACTAGAAGATTTCATCAAGTAGGTGGGAGATATTTAGCGAGAGAACTTAAAGTAAATGACTCGTTTTTGAATTTTGCTTCTTTGTAGGCTTTGAGCTTAATTCACTACAGAGAAGAATTCTATTTGGTTTACAAGACAGCCAGACTTGACATTGAATTTTTTATGACGATGTATAGCTACAAATCAATCTCGTCAGTCCTATATTAATTAGTTATTTCCACTATTTCCAGACTATGATGATAGTGATACAAATTAAGAGAATCACATGGATAAATCTGTGGTGATACTTTCTTCAAGTCTTTTTCTTTAGCCTTTAAATTGGTCACTTTGCATTACTTGCATAAATTTCTAATGTAAACAGAGAGAGCAAATTGCGTGTATATATATATGCATGTGTGTGAAATCTATAATGAAATCACAGTTTAGAGAAGGAATTATATGTTTAAAGTCTTCAATTTTATGAAAACAATGATTCCACATTTCTTCAAGTGGCTGCCATAGAATGGAAATTGAAATCCCTGGGTGGGAAGTGTGCTAGAAATCATAGCATTCCTTTTCAAAGTATTTTGCATCCCCTTATACGTATATTCAGTACTTCATTTCTAACCCCTACACACTAAATCATGCTGTGATTTATAATACTGTGTTATGTTTTAAATTCAAATATTGTTTTTAAAGGGAAATTGTTACTAATGTTGGCTAAGCTGCACATAATAGTTTAGTAAATGGTTGTAGGTTTGATTCTTATCATGTCAATCTCAATGTGAAGTAATATCCTTTCAAGACATTGAATAATTGTTTCAGTTAACTAAATGCTTTACCAAATAATATCAATTTATGAAGTATAGTTGAATTTAGTGCACTTATTATTTAAACAAAAAGTAATAGCTGCATATCTACATAACTAAATGTTAATGGCCATCTTTTAAATGCCCATGTATTTGAAGAAAGGGGGAATTAATAACAGAGCAAGTAAATTATAGATCATTGAAAATTTTTTAAAGTAATGTATGAGACTTAGTTTACCTCTTAAAATTTAATTTGTTAAAAGATCAACTTTATTTTATTTTGTTTTGAGACAAGGGCTCTCTCTGTTGTTTAGGCTGGAGTACAGTGGTGTCATCTTAGCTCACAGCAACCTCAAACTCCTGGGCTCAAGTGATCCTCCTACCTCAGCCTCCTGAGTAGCTGGGACTATAGGCAAGCACCACCATGCCTGGCTAATTTTTCTATTTTTTGTAAAGATGAGGTTTTGCTATATTGTATAGACTGATCTCAAACTCCTGGGCTCAAGCAATCCTTCCACCTGGGCCTCCCAAAGTGCTAGGATTAAAAGATCAACTTTATCTAGATATAATTTACATATATTAAATGTACCAATTTTGATAAGTTTTGGAAATTTTATACACTCATGTAACCACTATTATAATCAAACTATAGAATATTTCCATCACTCCAAAAAGTTCCCTTGTGTTCTTTTCCAGTCAGTCCCTTCTTCTCCTCCCAGGTAACCACTGATCTACTTTTCGTCACTATAGATGAGATTAGACTCTTCTAGTGCTTCATATAAATGGGCTTATATGGGCTCTTTTTTTCCCCTAGCATCTGTAGCATGTTTTTGAGATTCATCCACATTGTTTTGTGTATCTGTTGTTTGTTTCTTTTTTAATTCCTGAGTTGTATTGCATGGTATGAATTCACTTATCCATTCATCTATTGATAAACATTTGGGTTGTTTCCAGTTTTGGGCTATTTTGAATAAAACTGCTGTGAACATTCATGTACAGGTCTTTTTGTGTGGACATGTGTTTACATTTCTCTTGGGTAGATACCTAGGAGTAAAATCAGTAGGTTGTATAAATATGTGTTTAACTTTGTAAGATATTACCAAATTGTCACCAGCAATGTATGTATGAGAGTTCCAATTCCTTCTCATCTTTGCTAACGCTTGGTATTGTCAACCATATTCTTAGCCATTCTACTGGCTGTATAATGAGTCTCATTGTAGTTCTATGCATATTCCTGATGACTATGATGTTGAGCATCTTTTCATGTGCTTATTGGCTATTCATAAATCTTCATTTGTAAAGTGTACGTCAAATATTTTGACCACTTTAAAAATTGGATTGTCTCTTCATTAATGAGTTTTAGGAGCTCATTATATAGTCTGAATAGAAATCCTTTGTCAGGTATGTATTAAAAATATTTCCTCACTCCTAATGGCTAGCCTTTTCATTTTCTTTGTAGTGTCTTTCAAAGAGCAGAATTAAATTTTTTTTTTTTTTTGAGACAGAGTCTCGCTCTGTTTCCCTGGCTAGAGTGCCATGGCCTCAGCTTAGCTCACAGCAACCTCAAACTCCTGGGCTTAAGCGATCCTCCTGCCTCAGCCTCCCAAGTAGCTGAGACTACAGGCATGTGCCACCATGTCCGGCTGATTTTTTCTATATATATTTTTAGTTGTCCAGCTAATTTCTGTCTATTTTTAGTAGAGATGGGGTCTCGCTCTTGCTCAAGCTGGTCTCAAACTCCTGACCTCGAGGAATCCTCCCGCCTCGGCCTCCCAGAGTGCTAGGATTGCAGGCATGAGCCACCATGCCCGGCCAGAAGTTTTTAATTTTGATGAAGCCCATTTTATTAACTTATTTTTCTGTAGTTCATGTGTTATGTATCCTATTTATTTATTTATTTTTCAATGTTCAGTTTCCTTTAATGATCCCCACCTCCCTGAAGGGCAGGTACAGGCAGCTGCCTGCGATGTTCACTTGAAGATCTTGCTCTGATTGAAGGCTTTGCCCACATGCTGGAAGGCATCCTCCCAGGAAAAGTACTTTTGAACCAGTGTCTGGATCTCCTTGCTGCCAAGATCCAGTTTCTACCCTGTGACTCATAGTTCACCTGCCAGTCTGGACTCAGTGGAAAGGCAAGCTCCTGGCCTTGGAATACCCAGACTCCAGAAATGGAGCTGCTATTGTTGGTGCCAAAGATGATGACACTGCAAAGGTATTCTTCCTCAGCTTGTCCAATCGCTAGAACATTCCAGTGATGAGGTTGCAACTCATAAAGGTCTTGATGAGCTCTTCAGAAGCAGTACTCAGAATACCACAGGGACCAGCCATCCTTATCAAGGCTGTGTTAGGGTTCTTAGCTGCAGCTGACAGAGGCCACTGTAGTTGATTTAACTGAGAAGGAATTTATTAAAATATTAAGAAACTTGTGGAATCCTAGGAGAGCCAGAAAGTCAGACTTGGGGCAGATGCATCAGATTTAATGCCCAAATTACACTGGGAAACTGCCCCAGTGAAAGCATCGGTGGTGTAATCACTTGGTACTGAACCCAGAGTCTCTGCTGAATGCTAAGTCTTCTATCACAGCTGCCTCCAAAAGAACAAACTCCTTCACTGCCACTCTCAATAAAACAATGGATCCCAAGGGACACCTGCCTCTTCACTTTGCTCACTAGTAAATTGAAATCATGTGCAAGCGTGTTTGATTGGCTGTGACTGCTTTATTAGCAAGGTAAGATGAGAGAGTGCTGGCTTTTTGGAGAGAAAAAGTTCAGAATGTGGGAATGTTTTTAGACCTGAAAAAGGATGTTCAGAAGATGTAGGGCAACCACACAGAGATGTTCATTATAGGGAACAGTAGTTGAAGACAAACTGCTTTGTAAACTGAATGATCTGATTTCATGTTATATCTAAATTCCTCTTTGTTAACTTATATTTTTTTTATAGAATCTGATTTAAATAGTCCAGTTTGTCTCAGATGGATAATGCAAACCTATTTACTCTTCCTTTTGGAGGCAAACTCTATCAAGGTTCATAAAGTGCACCCATATCCCACATTAAATATAATTTAAGTATGGCCACATGTGTTACCTTGGAGTTTAATATTTATCATATTTTGTAGACATTTTTTTAACTTTTGTTAATTTTATCCTACAGTTTGTGGTTTGTATGTTGACATAATTTTTTTTAGACCTAAAATATTTTCATAAGTCTTTGGAAAGCACATCTACCCTAAGCAGTATGTCTGTAGGACCTAGCGCATCAAACACCCTTGAATACTCTGTGTGGTGTGAAAGAATCCATTGACCAAATTTAGATCAAAGGGTTAAATTAGTAGCCTCCCCTAGCAAGATAGTATTATTGCCACAGTGGTCTTAAGTGACAAGATCCCCAATGGGGAAGGAGGAGAAAAGAGTCAGGCTGTGAGGTGCCTGTACGTGCACCACATAATACATGAAACACACTGCTAGTTGGCTTTTGTCCTAGGTTAGAAAGTGTAACTCTTTTCTATGAGAACTATAAAATAACATATGATATGCCATAGAAGAAATAATGGGTAGTAGATATGTAAAATCATAAGTGTATCACAAAATCAAACCAAGCCATCATAGGTGTTTCTAAACAGGTAGTAAGTGATAAATAATCATTGTCTACTTTAGATCTATTCAAAATGAACAGATTATTCTTTTGATCAGCCTTGTTAGTAATGTCACAATTTCATTAGAACTTATTTTTCTGTGTCCTACTGATATGGAAAACTCTCAGTACTTTTGTGAATGAAGAAGTCTACCAGTTTCTATTTTAGTTTTATTACTGAACTTATAAATCTATAAGCAATTGTATACATTTTATGAGGTTCAGGAAATAACCTTAAAAATGTTTTTTTCTCCAGAGGCGAAAGCTGAGGCAGGAGAGTTGCTTGAGCTCAAGAATTCAAGGTTGTAATGCACTGTGATTCCATCTGTGAATAGCCACTGCATTACAGCCTGGGCAACATAGTAAACAGTGAGACCCTGTCTCTTTAAAAAAAAAAAAAGTATTTTTTCTTCCACAGTTGGTAATAACAATAGATGATATAATGCCATTGTTTCCTCTTTTTAGTATTTAGAGCTTTTTGCCATCTGAAAAATACTCATATGAGGTCACTAATCACCCAAGTTCAGGTGAATAGTCAGGATAGAAAATTATACAATTATTTTAGGTAATTATAATATATATAAAGATTTATTAATTGTATAAATCTAACTTGAGTTTAATAATGATAGGATATAGCTTAAATCTCTTGCTTCTATTTTAAAAATTTCTAAGGATCACATCCAGGCATATGAAATAAAAAGGTGACATGTTCATCTGTGTATAATTTGCATATTTCTGCATAAGTTGTATAGTCAAGTCTCAGACTATTTTCTAATTAATATTTATTTTTGCTTTCATGATATTTTTTTCTTTCTTTAGTCTTAAAATCCAACCAATACTTTTCTCCTAGTTGTTAGAGAGGGAATGTATATGTAGAAAGAATAAAGTTGACTCTTGAAAAATGCAGGGGTTAGGGTTGTCCTTCCTCCTGTGTAGTCAAAAATTTGCTTACTTGTAACTTTTGACTCTGGCACAAGTGAGCTACTAATAATCTACTGTTGACCGGAAGCCTTACTGATAACATGAACAGTTGATTAACACATATTTTGTATGTCGTATGTATTGTAAACTGTATTCTTACAATACATAAGCTAGAGAAAAGAAAATTTTATTAAGAAAATCATAAGGAAGAGAAAATATATTGACTATTCATTAAGTGGAAG
>CAUYSK010057466.1:0-17221 GCA_963575035.1 Avahi laniger
TAGAAAGAAATTAATTGGACAGCTAAAAATATATAGAAAAAATTAGCCGGGCATAGTGGTGCATGCCTGTAGTCCCAGCTACTCGGGAGGCTGAGGCAGAAGGATCGCTTGAGCCCAGGAGTTTGAGGTTGCTGTGAGCTAAGACGACGCCACGGCACTCTAGCCCGGGCAACACAGGGAGACTCTGTCTCAAAAAAAAAAAAAAAAAAATTTAATATTAGCAAAAAGTAAAATTAAAAATAAAAATAACTACATAAAATTATGACATAAAAATGAAAAAGTAGATATGACTATATTTAATCAGTTTAGATTGTGAATCAGTCAGGAAGTTACTACTTTTTTAAAAATGAAAATATGACTAAAACAAAATTCTTTTGTTGTTGTTTAAGAAATAAAAAGGAAGAATAATTAATCCACATCACTGCCAATATGTGTTATTTTTTGTCAGGGAACACTTATAAACTATTGGTAGGGATGTAAATTAGTACAATATCTATGGAAGACAGTGTGGAGATTTACCCAGGAACTAAAAATAGAGCTATCAGTGGATCCAGCAATCCCACTACTGGGTATATAACCTGAGGAAATAAATCATTATACCAGAAAGATACCTGCAGTACTACTCACAATGGTAAAGATATGGAATCAACCTAAGTGTACATTAGCAGATGACTAGAGAAAGAAAATGGGGTACATGTACACAATGGAATATTATTCAGCCATAAAACAACATGAAATCATGTGCCTTGCAGCAACATGGCTGGGACTGAAATCCATTATCTACAGCAAAATAACTCAGAAACAGAAAATCAAGTACCTCATGTTCTCACTTATAAGTGGGAGCTAAATAATGTATACATATGGACATAGAGTGTGGAATGATAAACAGTGGAGACTCAGAAGGGTGGTGGGGATAGGAGGGAGGTAAATAAAGAGAAATTGCTTAATGGGTACACTGTACATTATTCGAGTGATGGATACAATAAAAGCCCAGACTTCATCAGTATGCAATGTATCCATGTAAGAAAATTATACTTGTACCCATTAAATTTATATGGGAAAAAAAGAATAATTAATCCAAGAGACAATTCTGGAGAATTGACTGTTGTAAATATTTGAATAAAAAAGAATAATGAAATAATCATTGCAATACTCCTGATGTTAAATGATGAATGCTGTGGTATTAATAAACATAATGAATTTGTGAAACACAGAAAGAAAAAATTATATACTATTTCAATAGTGCTTCATACACACACACACACACACACATATTTTCCTTAACCTATGTAAGTTAAGGAAAATGAATATTATTAGTCAATTTCAATTCAGTTTGGTATGTGATTGACTGAGAAAGTGAGCAAGACTAAGGTGAAGATATTTGGAGCTCTGTAGGAGAGGTCAAGTGAAATGATTTAGTTGCTTTGGAAATTAAGTAGAGATGGCAGAAAACTTCAAAGGAAATATTGAGCAGATCCTAAAGCAAGAGAAATGTTAGGCTTGAGAAAATAGATTTCCTAATAAACACTGAGAGTGTTAGTCAAGGACATAATTTTAGGCAGAAGTTCATCTGAAAGGTGCTGTACTCATTTGTGTTTCCTTCATCATGACCCTGTTTACATGTTTTTCTATGAAATTACTCTTTTTCCCTCTAATCATGACAGCATCTGATCTATTTTCTGTACTTTCCACAATGCGCTTTATATTTTGTCACAGATCCATTGAGCAAAACTGACAAGTTTTAATTACAGGAATTTGGAGATTTCTAGGTAGTTCTGTTTTATTGCTACCATGAAATGTAGCAGCAAAGGATCAAAGATAGTTAGGGTACAATTGAATGAATCAAATCAATTTAATACATCACAGAGTAAAATCAACAGCCTGAGGTTCTCAGACAATGAACACCACAAGCTATAAAATTACGATTCAAACCATGATCAAACAAAGCACATTGTATAATCAATCAAGCATTCCAATACAATTATCAAAATACACATCATGTTAGAAACAAGTACAAGGTTTATCCAAATTAAATTAGGCAATCTGAAACAATTACTTGTGTTTTTTTCTCTCTCTTTCAAAAATTTACTCTCACATTTACTTTTCAAGTTGACAGTATAGATTTCAAAAGCAGAAAGACTATTTTTTGTTGTGACAATAAGAAAAACCTCAAACCCTTAGTAAATTTCATTGAAAACTCCATCTCTTTCTGGATTTGTGTTTGTTGCTGCCTTTTTCTTCACCTAGTCATTAGCAAAGCCAACTTGCAAAATGTTCCCGATTGAAATCTTGACGTCATTATGAGGGCTTTAGCTGGAGTTTGTACAGAGAATCACTGTTATAAATTCTTAGAGAGTATTAATAGAACAGAAAAAAAATTGAGTCTTTGGACAAAAGAGAACAAATCAGGTGCTTTTTCTTCTTATAATTAAGATAATTAACCTTACTAATAACTATGATAGCTATAAAATCATGAGAATTTAAATACTCACTTGAACTAGATCTGAAAAGAATAACACATAGGAAAAATACTTTTACAATGGCATTTTGAAATTACACAGATCAAGGGTCATAAAACTTCTCAATTAATTTAATTTAATTTAAGTAACTGTTTATTCAGTAAAAATAAGATAGTTCACATCCACTACAAAAAAATGTTTAAAACAATGAACATTTTACCACTTGTCCTAGCTTATTTCCTGAGAAACTCATCTGATACAAAGATTATCACGTAAGAGATTTATTCGAGAGTTCTCTTAAGATCAATAACTGTGCAAGAAAAAAAGAGAAGGAAGCAGAACCAAGCTAGGGAAGAAGTCAGACTGCAACGCAATCGCAAAGAAGGCTTCTGGCAATCAATGGGTCTGAAGCTGTCGTGACTCTTTGGAAGTATTCCTAACTGAGCTAACAGGTGGGACGTTTCTTATCCTGGGTCAAACAGTCATTGAATGTGGGCTGCTCTGAAAGGAGGGAATGACTTTTAGCAAGGGACTCCTCTCCCAAGGGAACGTGAAGGGAACTTGACGGTCGAGTGCTATCTGCTTGTAGCACTCCCAGAGGCTGGGAATATGTCTTCATCATGAAGACGGATCAGAGAAACATCTCAGCATCCATTGAAGCCCGCCTTTTGACTGCCAAAATGTGATGTTTCCATTACTCCTGGGAGCAGCTCCTCTCAGCAAACTCTGGTGGGCCTCTTTTCTTTGGGAAAATTGATCAGAGATGAACTACAATACTATTGCTGCAACCCATTTTTGGACCACAACCAATACTCGCTTGTTTTCCTTCTCTTCTTTTCATTTTTGATTCCTTACTCTTAGTTAGAACTTTGATGGTTTCAGAGGTGCTCCTGGTGGTAGAAAATTGGTCTTCGTCAGTGAGAGATCTGAGCCTCTGGTCATTTGCCCTTTTCAGGCTGTCACAGGTGCATTTTTCCATTTAGTGTCAAAATTGGTCAAAAGAGTAACCAAAATGGAACACGTCATGTAATGGTAGTACTCGCTCCTCCTGATGATGAGGGTCAATTATCCCAGTTGGGTTGGCGACTTCTTTTCTTATCTGCTGGTTCCCAGGCATGAGGAACCCAATACCTATAATTGATGAAATTTTTTGCTGTGTCCTACTTTGGGGATCAGAACATCTAAACTCTCATAGCACAAATTTGCAAGGGTTCACTCCTGCTTTCAACACTGGATTCTTGGATCCAGTTATTCAAACTCATAGGAAACCTTTACTTTTTACTTATATTTTATTTTATTTTTTTGTCCACTTAAAATCTGTACTGATTCCTGGAGAATAATGTCCCAGCCTCACAAGATAGTGCCTATGAGTGGGTGTTGCATCTGTGCCTTCAACAGTCTGCTCTATCATTCTATCAGGCCAACAACTTCTGTGTCATACGATACATAAATCTGGCCAGTAGAGCCCATGATCTTGTACCCACTCCCACATATTCGTTGCTCTATATCCCTGTATCTAAGATGATAGTATGTGTGACTCCCTGGAATTGGGTCAAAAGCAATGTAAATCCTTAGGTAATACTATTGGTTGAGTTTTTGTGACCAGCAAAGACAAACATATACTCATAATGTGTGTGTATTCCTATCAAAATTTCTTGCTACTGCTTCTAGGGGGGAAGGGGTCCAATATAATCACTTTTCCATCAGGTAACTGTTAGTGTCCCAAGGGATGTTGTTGTCTCAGAGACGTGGCATCTGTCTATTCCTGGCAGTTTAGACACTTGGCAAGGGCAGTAGCTATATCAGCCTTGGTAAACGTAAACTCACATTTTGGCCTACATATATCTTCCAGGCGTGACATCACGGCCCCTCCTTTAAGGGTCACATTTGCAGGGTCCATTTTTGCTACTACTCCTGGATTCTCGGACCTCTGTATTCTATAGTTAGAATGTCAGGTGACAAAAACTGGGTGACGTCAAATGTCTGAGTAATCTTGACTACCTGGTTTTTTAGTCTCTCTTCCATGGTGAATGTTCTTTGGTGGTGATGCAATACCTAGAACTTCACACAATGTGTCCACTTCCCGATGTGTATCCGCATGCTTCTAGCCCAGACTGCTGATTTTCCAGTCTTTTTCCTCCAGGCCTCGGGACCAACTACCCAATCCACTTTTCTACTCATAAGTCCATTTATAGTCTAAATCCCTCTGCTTTTGTTTTCTCCCAAAATGTGTGACCAAGTGCACTGTTCAGAATTCCACCTGTTAGAAGACTTGTCTCTTACTGCTGTCTGTTGCGGGTCACACTCAACTGAGGTTGCAGTGCAGCCAGGATTTGTTTGTGGTTTGCACTCACATATTGAGCTGACTCATTTGTAAACCAAACTTGAGCTTTGTCTTTATCTCTTATCTAGCCACAGGTGGGATCTGAAGAAAAATAGGTTTTACAAAAGTGGCAAATAACATGGGGATCTGGGGTACCTGCTTAAGCAACTTGCTTGTGCCTTCTAGCTCTGTCCATGCTCAATCCTGGATGTACCACTTTCATTTTAAGAAAGATAACTGTGGAACTTCTTGATTTTAAGACTTGATGGATCTAACAGAAATCAGCATTAAATGGTCAATTCTAGCATCAAGTCCCATGGTCATGTGTTACTTCATGACTAGTCTCTCCATTTCTATTAGAACCCAAGAGCACTGTTTTCCAAAAGGAATACAATTTTCCACTGAAAGTGGAATAGGCTTCTTTCAGGACCCTAAGGTTTGGCCTTGTTATTTCCCCATTGATACTTGCTTTAAACTCCACATGGTGTTTTCCTCATCATTGATACTTCTAACACCATGGTGCAAAAGCTGCTTGCATTATAGCCCAGACCTGCTGCCAAGCACTTTCCTGTTCTAGTTCTACTCAGAGCAGGAAGACTTTTGTGTCATCCAATTTATGGCTTGGACAGTATTCCTAGGTGTAGAATACGGCACTCTCAGAATCTGAACAGACATACTCTGTGGTGAGCTTTCTTCTTTTGTGATTAGGGTACTTTGGCGGGAATATTCTAGCTTGCCTCAAACCACTGAACTCCTAAGAATTTTACAGATATTCTAGGCCCCTGAATACTTACACAGTTTATCACTCACCCTCTGGAGTGCATGTGTCTTACCAAGACCTCTAATATACTAGCCATTTCTTGTTCATCTGGTCCAATTAGCATGATGTCATTGATGGAGTAGACCAGCATTATATTCCACAGGATGTCTAGCTGTGCAGGTCCCTTTGGACTATATTATAACAGAGGATGGGAGCAATAATAACCCTGGACATACAAGTGAGTACAGACAGTCTCCGATTCTTTTTTCTGTTACAAAAACAAACATTTAAAAAAAAAAAACACAGAGGAAAAAAATGCCCTCATCCTATGTATGTGAGGCCATGTTAATCTGCTCTGGCAGACACCATATCTGTCACAGCAGATACGATCAGATGAGGCTGCTACAGTCCACTGTCATTTTCCAAGATCTATCTTATTTTGACAGGTGCCACATTGCTGAATCAAATGGTGGCAACCACTACTCCTGCATCTTTTAGATTTTCAAAGATGGCATGCAATTCCCCTATCCCATTGGGATGCAATATGCTTATGGTCTACTATTTTGGCCTGAGTGGAGGCTATTTCAGAGATTTCCATTTGGCCTTCCCTATAACAATCGACTTTCCTTTACAGACCAGAAAACCAATGTAGGGATCATGCCAACTCCCAAAGAGATCTGCTCCAATTATACATTTGAGGAAGGGAAAACTGAACAGTGAATAGACCCATGGACCCACTGTAAACAAGATCTAGGGTTAGGAATTTATCTATCATCTGGCCCCCATGAACTTCCATTTTTAACAGAGGACCCAGCATGGTTCTTTAAATCCTCAGGTTAAATGTCAACTCAGATTATGTGTTCAAAAATCTCTGAAATATTTGAGGGTACGCTTTCCCTAGTGTATGATTACCTAAATAACTGGCCATGGGTTTGAGGATGGACTAGTGAATGCAATGCCACATGTACTTGTTATGGCATTTTTCATTTTCCTGGAGGACCTAGATCCTCCTTTAGTTAATGGGTTCTAATTTTATTGGCAAATGCCTAGAGAGTAGGCAAGAGATGATTTTTTTAAAAATTGTAGTAACCACTCTTAGTATCCTGATCAGCTATCCTTTATTTCTTTTAAATGTACAAATACAGCAATATTTTTGTTAGCTTCCCATCCACTTTTTGCCCCTATGCACACCATGTTTTATTAATTATCTCCAAAACTCTTTTTGGATCAGTTCCCCACCTCCACTGACTGCTACCATGTCTTTGCTTCTTACTATAATAATTGTAAGGCATCTGATCATTATCACCCAGTCATATGTTTTCAAGGTGCTATCATTCAGTCCTGTTCTGCAATGACGGTACCTACTGTCAGCCCTGTCTGAATAACAAAAATCATCATTGATATTCTCATGATGATGTGGTTGTTTGCCAGCCCATTAGTAAATGCTCTGGTAATGTGGGCCCTCTGGTTGGTTTTCAGCCATATACATTGTATTCACTCTAGCATGCCCAGTTCTCTGATCTTTTTCATCGCCTTACTGGTATCTTCCATGGTGATTTTGCAATTACTGTCTCACTTAGTACAAACCATAGCATTTTGTATTCTTCTACTGGCCATTTTAGCAGCAAGTTTGTACCATCTTCCAGGTCCTTGTCAGAGCGTTATATTGTTTGTATCCCAATTTGATAAACTCTCTCTTATCCAACTTATAGCACCCTTGATCCTCGGAACATAGCCTCATGCATGTTCTCCCAGTTTGTATCAGCACAGGCTGGCTATATCCTGTAAGTTCTTTGGACAATAGTTGCCTTCCTTCCTTATCAAACTCAGTGCATCCACAGTAATGTTATATTGTTACATAACACTAGTTATTGTACTAGTGGCCAAGAGTAGATCCTGAAAGGACTGTGTATTGTCTTGTGGGAAAAAAAAAATCTCTATTATCTTTGACAAGTTAGGAAGAACACAAGCCCCAAAGAGGGAAGGTTGTACAACTTTTGCATATTATGAGGATTCATGGAAATTTGAAGATTAAAAATTTTGAGGTGTATCAATCCACATTTCTCCCAGGACCATATTTTTTTCTCCACTTGGGCCATGATCTCAGAATCATGTGGAAATTTTTTGGAGCTCTTTTTCCTTTACACCTAAGTCCTGGGCCTTTTACACAGTTTTGCATGCTCCTTGCCTGTTAATGAAGGAAATGAAGACCTCTTCTTGTACTTTTAAGGAGGTCTTCTGGCTTTCATACTTGGCTTTTAATTGCCAATTAATGACTCTCAGCCTTTAGTTATCCCATTCAAAGGCATTAATTGAGCTTAACTACAGCAAACCAATTCTACTGTCCTTATACTTAATTATTTCCCCCATATTTCCCAAACTCCCGATGCATCATCCGAGCTAGTACAATCCATTATACTGGTAGTCCATCCCAAATTGTCACCAATGAATGATTTAACAATTGCATTTCATATTTGTGCCAGGGGCTAGCTCTATTCCACTTGAATGAGTAATCGAGTTCTTAGTGGGTAGCAGATGATCCACCTCCAAGCTTCTCTTAATCTACAGTCACTAGGGTCACTTCCAGAATCCCATGCCATAGCTGGGATTCTCCTGTAAGCAAACCTTGAGATGGGGATTAACACAGAGGAATCACAGCCTATGTATGGCATCCCTTGTCTGTGGTTTCTCTCTCCATGGTATCACTTACCCACAGTCAACTATGGTCCAAAATAAGTACAGTATTTTCACAGAGAGAGGGAGAGAGAGAGAGAAAACATTCACATAACTTTTATTACAGTATATTGTTATGATTGTCTATTATTTGATATTGTTCCTAATCTCTTATTGTGTCAAATTTAAAAATTAAACTTTTTCATAAGTATATATGCATGTGAAAAAAAATAGTATATATTAGATTCAGTACTATCTGCAGTTGCAGGTATCGGCTGGGGGTCTTGGAACTTATCCCTCCAGATAAGGAGGGACTACTGTGAAGGAAAGAAAGGTGGTGTCACTGAAAAGAGGGAGAAGCTGGGTTGTGAAAATGCTCAACGAAGTCCTTAGCCGATCCCATGGGTAGCTCCAACTATGGGATGGCCGTTCAGATTTGTCGTGGGTTAGGATGAAGTCTTTCCATACTGTGCTGAACATTCATTCAGTGCAAAGCTCCTTGCAAAGGAAGTGACTTTAGATGAAGCTGTTCTATTCAGCCAAGATAATTGTGAAGAGGGTTGACCCTCAGCACCTAGGGTGATAGGATCCTGAGTTCTTCTGAAAGATTTGCCCATCGCATCCCAATGCAAACCTATAGCTCAAACTCCCGATGTCATACACTCTTTAATTAGAATTAGTCAGACGTTAGAGTCGTCAGAGTTTAATCAAGTTATCTTCTTCCTTTTTTTACTTCATCAAAGTCCATTCACTCATCGACCCACGAAATATGTTTTCTGCTCAAAACATCTGTCCTGACCTGTTCCTTATAGAGGATGATTGAAATGATTAAATAAAGCTGTGTGTGGAAAATCACACTGATATTTAAAAAATATGTATAGAGATGTATTATTGCTATTTACCTCTAACCATACCTGTTCCTATTCTCTACTCTCCTTGATTTTTTTCTTATGACACGTTAGATGTCTAACTTAATAAAAAGCCTACCTTTATCTACGTGATTTTAATTAGTTTAAAAGGGCATTTAATAACAGAATTAATATTCTTTTCTCCCAAGAGGATGCTAAGAAATATAAATATAATCAACGTTATTTCTTTTTCATTCTAATAATCCTTAAGTCACAATCTCTGAAAATGAGGGCTCTGATTTTACTTTCATGTGCATGAACTACTTTTGTCTTTGGTTAGAAACCTGAATCCTCTCTTTGACCCCATAGGAATTACCATCGGTGTTGTATTTAGCATGTTTGACACCTAGAGCAGATGATTTTTTTAATACTACACTTCTCTATATGACAAAATTATTTTCAGTAATAACCATGACTTGAAATGAATAATAATAATGGCTAGAAAAATGCTGACAGGGAAAAATTATTGTTATTAAACTTTACATATAATCATTATAGTGAAAGTATAAATAATAAACAATATAAATAAAATGAATGTTATAGTTAAAAAAAGATAAAAAATTATGAGCCATTATTTTCAATTATATAAGTGTGTGTTTTAAAACAGAAAAAAATGAACTTACATACTGGTTTGTCATGCTAATGAATAATGACTAGTTTCCATTTTTGAGCTATAACTTCTGGAAATTTGTCAATGACTTCATCAAGATTAATCTTGACATAATCATGTTCAATAGATAGTGTACTCAGCTTTGTATATCGAGCTTTGCTCATAGTTGATTGAAGGATGCCTTTTACTAATTTTTATTTCAGAAAGTTTCTCTGACATGAAGAAACAGATATGTAAATAGTTTTGAAAAGTCTTAAACATAATTTTGACAAAAATTAATAAATATGCCATTTCACAATGAATTTCAGAAACGAAAACTCTGTAGTGTAAGAATTCTAAGTCTCTTTCTTCAGGAACAATTATAGCAACTTTCAAAAATCTCTGTAGGAAAAAAATGCATATATGCAAATATATATATATATGTTTGATAAAGAAAGTAAAATAGAAAAAAGAACACAAATTACAACTCCAAGCGATCACCTATACTGACAGAATGAAATTAACTCATGTTCTTTTCCTTTGCTTTTACAATTATTGTGCTATCGTTGTTTATTTTGAATTTACAGTTTAATATTGAAGTATGTAGCACCACAAGAGTTAGAGTCATGCTTTACTCCAAAAGTGAGCTCAAAATATCACAAATCTTAATGAATTTCCTTTCAAAACAAATGCATACTGTTGAGTCCATATGTGTTGAGGGCAAACTGCAAAACTCTCAGTTCTCCCATTTAATTTCCACATAAAATACATTTGATAAAAGATAAATACTTTAAAATGTACTAAGTTGAAAGTGTACATATATATGTGAACATGTAAATATAAATATACATTTAGAACTTAACAACAACTACAGCAATTGCTTAGACAACATTTTATTACTGACATAGTTTAGAATTCTCAGCACATGTTTATAGTAAAAAGCTGGCCAATTTTAATTGGTTTTATTGTTTCTAAATTTCTCGCTGTTTATTGTTAGCACTGAAGCAAGCCACTTCTATCACTCACCCTTTTAATCTTATTAATTACATTACAGGGTGTTCTAAAAGGTTCCATTCAAATGAAAAAATTTATAATGAATATTGTGTAAATTAAGGTCCATTTATAGCTACAATTTCCCATTTTTTCTATGCATGGTGACTTTTGGGGCACCCTGCACTTTCCACATTTCAATAACTTTGCTGCTGCTATCCTCCATAGGAAACACACAAGGAAGAATTTAAAAAAATGCAGTAGCCTTTCGTTAACCAATTTCTTTTTATTCACACAAATACACCAAAAGAAAATTTTGACTCCTTGCAAGGAACAACTCATTCTCTAATAATTCTGTGACAGGGTTTCTAAACATGAGCTTCAGACCACTTGAATAAGAATCATCTGTGGTCTGGGGGCCCTGCCACAGACAGTTTGAACTAGAATTTCTGAGGGTGGGTCTTGAAATTCTAATTTGAAGAAGGAGGAGAAAGAGAAGAAAAAGAAAAGACTACAGCCATTCATGCAACATTATCTTTCCTGACTTCCTGAAGCCTTTCGCATCCGAGAGTTAGCTCATCCTCCCATCCTGAACCAATGTCTTTGTTTAGTTTCTGTTATTTACCTTTCTCTCTTTTCCATTCTCCTATTAGATGACCTTTCCTCCTAGATTGCTCTGCTGACTTCTCTTCTCCTACTCATCTATTAGTGGTGGAACACCTGAAGGCTCAGTTTTAGGGTGTCCTTTCTTTTTCATTTCCTTCCTAGCCTATCACATATGAGCCTAATGTTTTTATCTGCACGTCTTTCTCTACACTGATTTCCAGACTCATTAAACTAAGTGTATTGTTACATGTTTATTAAACGTATCAAACATAATACACCACACACAATACCATCACTTTTTCACTCAAGTGTGCTTTTATCCTCAGTATTCTCATAAACGACACCATCCACTGCTGTTTACGGCCCAGACACTACTACCCTTTTTTTCTTTTTCTTATCTCTGATAGTCAATCCATAATAACATTATGTTGTCACTACCTCAATATAGTCTAAATCAGTAACTATTCACTCTACCTTCCCTATTATCCCAGTGAAAGCCATCTTTCTTAGGCTCTTACGATGCCTGCCATTTACCTTCCCCATCAACCCATTCTGCATGCAGAATCCAGAGTGCTCTTTCAAAATAAAAACCTGTTACATGAAAGCTCAACCTAAAACCTTCTTCTTACCTCGTATTGCCATGAAAGCAAGCTCCTTAGCATGGGTTATGGGATACCTCCTCAGCTAGTCTTGTCCCTCTTCCAATCTCATTTTGTCCAACATTCGCCCTCTCTCTCTCCAAGCTCTGGATGTAGGGACCTTTCTGTACTCCCAGCTCCACTGTACTGTCAAGCTCATTGCATTCTTAGATATTTTGTACTTGTTCTTTTTTTTGTTTTTGTTGTTGTTGTTTTTCCTGACAGCTCTTTGCAGGAATAACTCTCATTGTCATTTAGAACTCCACTCAGATGCCACCTCTTCAAAGAGGCCCTCACTAGCCACTCTATGGGAAGTAGTTCCACACTTGTTCCAAGCGTTCCCTGCCACAGTCCCATGTCTTTATCTAGCCACTATGTAGTTTTCTCATTTTTCTGCTTGTTTACTGATGTACTGTCCCCCACCTTCTCGCATAATCCCAAACATACATTCTTGCAACTCCATGAATGGAGTGATTTTGCTTCATGTTTGTCATAGGCTTACATATATTAGAATAATTCTTCAGCTTTTGTCCCTCACTCTCTTCTCCTTCAGGGAAATGAATAATTTAACTGACAGGTGAGTTTGACAGTGGAACTAAACAGATGTTATCCACTTCCTTACTATTTTTCTTTGAGACCTGTCTGCATGAATAAAGAATATAGTCTGGTTTGTGTCTGGTCATTCTTAAGCATCCTTACTCATAGATGAAGTTTCTCAGTATTGCCTATGACCAACATAGGCAGGGTTGCTTACTTCCAAAATGCAATGTTAGCAACTTTCCATTTAAACTCTGTTGTAACTGTGTTTGCAAAAAAATACATTGAGTTTAATCAAAATAACATAATTAGTATATCCAAGATGTTTATGTTTAGCCAGTGGACTTTAACAAATTAGGCCTATGTGTTGGATTTTCTTGGCAGTTTGTAGTGGGATAATTGAACTATGCAATTTTTTTTTTTTCTTTTTTGGTTGGGGAGGTTTGGTTTTTAACTAGTAAAGCCTGGGCAAATAGCTTTAGGACTTGAGTTTTTAATAAGCGGGCACTTTTGACCTTGGTAAATTCAAAAACCTAATTGCAACTTCCTTTGCACAGGTGCTAGGTATTTTATATAGCAGAGCATTTGAAAACAGAAAGGTCGCAAGCACTGACCTTATAAAATGGGTTTGAGTCTCACTGGCCTCAGTAAATGACTGGCTATGTGCAGGTTAGTATAGCTCGACCTTGAAATATGGAGATGAAGAGTAGCAGTCTGGTGTTTCTGGAGACTAAAATAAAGATCAGCCCTTAGGAATCTTGGTCTACAGAACAATGTTGGAACTCTAGTGCATTTTTTAGACAGGTCCACAGGCCAGGACTTTGGGCTTCAATGTGAGCTTAGTTCCTTTATTGCTGTATAGTATTAGCAAGGTTTAATTATTAAATTGTTAGTGCATGCCTAAGAATGCAATGCTATATAAGCTATTCAAACCCTTTGCTTTTGCATATTTTGAACTAATACTAGCCCGAAGGAAGAGTAGCCTTGAACTTATGTTGCTTGCCCAGAGATCCTTAATAATCTCTCCCTGCTATGTGATCTCAAGTTGTCAGCCCTCTTACGCCCTACAACATCATTGCCACAAATTTCTAACAGTAAAAGTCATTCATTCACAGGCTAGCCCAGATTCAAGGGAAGGAGTAACAGACTCTACCGGAAAATGTGTGAATGGATACCCGCATACAGGAATGGGAGAAATTGTTGCTAACCAAATTTGTAGAGCACCCAAACTAATCCACTCTGTGGCCACAGCAATTCATGCCCCACTTGCATGTAAATATATTGATCTCGGCCCCGAAAATCTCATAACATTATATCACAACTTGAAGTCCAGGATCTCATCATCTGCATCAACATCAAACACAAATGAGCTTTCTCAAGGTTGGCTCTTTACCAAGTAAAGACATCTACATTAAAAAGACATGCTATCTGCCTTCAAACACTAAGCGTCCATTGGTAAGAGGGGAAAGGGATTAATGGGATTAATACAGTGGGTACTCCCATTTAAAAAGGAGAGAAATGTGAGGCCTTGGTCCATAGATGGCTGCATATTGTCAGAGTCTGTTGATTAAGGCCCAGCTCTGGTTGATGGAAGTGACCCAAGAGGTTCTGAGATCTACCCTCCATGTTTTTTGTTTTGTTTTGTTTTAATGAGCCATTCTTCTTTGAAATTAAGAAATGGCTCATGTTTGTTCTGGAAAAGCTTTCTTTCCTTGGCTTTTAATAAGTAGAAATTAGGGCCCAGAGGCCTGTATTCATTTTAATCTCTCCCTGGTCTTTTAGCTCAAACTGGACAACTTCTTAAAATTCTTTGAGATATTTTTATATAACACATAATCTACTCCTTTAGATAAAAGGCACCATATAGAGTGTTCCTGTCTCTCTGCATCCTCAGGACTGCAAATTAGTGCAACCTCTGTGGAAAAGAATTTGGAGATACCTCAAAGAGCTAAAATAGAAATGCCATTCGATCCAGCAATAGCACTATTAGGCATCTACCCAAAAGAGCAAAAAGCATTCTATGATAAAGACATCTGCACCCGAATGTTTATGGCAGCACAATTCACTATTGCAAGGATGTGGAAACAACCCAAGTGCCCATCAATCCATGAGTGGATTATTAAAATTTGGTATATGTATACAATGGAATATTACTCAATCGTAAGAAACGACAGTGATCTAGAACCTCTTATACTTTCCAGGATTAAACTTAAGCCCATTATTCGAAGTGAGGCACCACAAGATCAGAAGAATGGGCTCCACTTTTACTCGCCATCAAATTGGTACTAACTGATCAACACTAGGGTGATCACATGGCAGTAATACTCTCCAGGGCTTAGGGGGATGGAGGGGTAAACGGGCAACTAAAGGACATGGGGAGCATTGTAGGGAGGGAAGGGCATGCCTTTAACCTGCACGTGGGTGAGGCAAAGACATAAAGTGTAACCATAATGTTTGTACATTATGTACATAATACCCTGAAATAAAAAATGAATAAATAAATAAATATAGGGAAAAAAAAGAGGCACCATGTAAATCAACAGGCGTTTTTTATTTTGTTTTGTTTAGCTGCGAAGATCTAGAGGCCCTCCTTGAATCTTTGAGGTCTTAACAAGGTGTCTTGCAGGCATCCCCTCGATAAGCTCTTTAACCTGAAAGGGCATTTTTACTGACAACAGTCTGGATTTAAACACTGCCCTGAAGCCACCTCTATCTTAAGAATCATTTGCCATGTGGAAAGGCTGAGAATGAAAACAAGTTTTACGTTCCAACCCAGAAAACGCTGGGTTGAAAATATTGCTTTTAAATAACACTTAAAATGTAAATATTTTCTGATTTTATTCTATTATTCTTTTGTAATTCCTTATCACAGGTGGTGAATAAAACCAACGGACATGTTTAACAATCTGCCTGGACACTTTCTTAGATCGACAAATTTTAGTGAATCATTTTTCTATTTTTCAAGACAGAATGCAATGGTCTTCCTAATTTTTTTCGGATTACCATCTGCAGTCTTCAATAGCAGTTTCCTTATTACTTTTCCAGTTTCTACCTGTGACCAGTCCCAAAGCCCATGTTCTCTGTTTTAGGATTTTGTTACAGCAACACTGTACTTCAAATAATCCATGCACCAATCTCTGTATTAGTTATCAATTGCTGCAAAATCAACCCTAATTGTAATCATAATCAAAGACTACCTGCCACAGAAACTTTACATAATTATACTGCTAGCACAGGTAGAAAAGTGAGGTATGAACAGAGGAAGTACAGAACAAATGGGTACTGAGTAAGAAAACACACTGCAAGATAAGGGTGGCCGTAAGTGTCACAGAATGTTAGCTTAAGAAAAGTGAGACTGAGCAGAGAAAATATGAAAACAAGCAACGTAAACGCTGAGTAAGAGAACACACTGTAACCGTAAGAAGATAAGGGTAGCTATGACTATCACAGGAAACATGACAAAAACAACACAGTTTGCCACCCCATCAGCCCCACAATGGGCTTTGGACACCACAACACATCAAGGTATAACCACAGAAGATGGAAAAACTTCCCCTTGCCCGACAGCAGGAAGGAAACCAACATCTCCACTGGTCAAGAGAAAAAGAAGAGACAGCATCATGAAGAAGGAGAGTCCAGACCAGAGAAAAAGGGATGACACAGAGATCCCAGTGCCACTGTTCACTGGAATGTGTACCCACACCTACCCTTTCGGAGTGCACTATTGCTTGCTGATTAGAAACCCAAAGAGATCCCAGTGCCACAATCTGCTCAGATGTGTCCCTGCTCTTAACCTCTTTAAGAGTGAACTTTCTTTGCTTTAGTAAACTTTGCTGCTTACTGCTTCAAAACTGTCTCTTCTTTTCATTCTTCCATTTCAAGAAGACAAGAACCAAGGTGTTCAACAGCCAGTAACAATCCGAACAATTTAAGTAGAAAACTGCCTAAATTGCATGAGACATTCTGCCCATTTGATTTTAGAGTTGAATATTAGGAAGTCCAGAGTCTCTATAAGTAGAAAGCTGACATTTTGTTCTCTAACTACTCATTCTTTAATGTTTTTAAAAAAAATTAATTTAAAATTTAAGTGTTTCATTTGTTAGTACTCAAATCCCAATTTGAAACTCAATTTATTAAAACTTCAGTATATGTATCCAGCACACATAATAATACTGAGACTAGAGTAAAATTTCAATAAATATTTGTTAAATTAAGGAATTCTGAATGCACACTAAAATATGAAGACTCCTTGGAGACATCCTCAAGAAAGAGAATATTCCCCTCCCATCACATGCTAAACTTTGTCTTTTAAATTTCTCTGAGACTAAAGAGTATGCATATAAAATCAAATAACTCACCATACAAAATAAATGATATTGTCTATGATACATGAAGCTTGGTGTATTTATGGAATCTATACTTCTAAAATTGTAACATGTATTCAGCAAAACTTTATAATTAAGGGATAAGTGTATCTCCCTATCAGGGCAAGCTGACGAGGGCTAACAGAAATTCCATTGCTTCTCCTTTAGCAACGCCAACTGCTAATTATCGCTTCAAAATATAACAACCGAAAATCAGAGCAACTTGAAAGTAAAAATTTTATTTTCTGTCAGAACAGCGATAGGATTTCACCCTTGCTTCAGCCTTCTCTGTTCTAGAAAATGCTAATCCTCTTTTTTTTAGATTATCTCCAATAACAAAAAAACAGACATACCCACATATAGAAATAAAATTC